>CAUYPO010019534.1:0-28257 GCA_963574435.1 Cheirogaleus major
AAAATAGAAAGAAATTAATTGGCCAACTAAAATATAGAAAAAAATTAGCCGGGCATGGTGGCGCATGCCTGTAGTCCCAGCTACTTGGGAGGCTGAGGCAGAAGGATCGCCTGAGCCCAGGAGTTTGAGGTTGCTGTGAGCGAGCCTGACACCACGGCACTCGAGCCGGGGCAACAGAGTGAGACTCTGTCTCAAAAAAAAAAAAAAAAAAGAAAGAAATAAAGCACAAATACATATCATTCGTAACACACGTCTGTGAGGAATTACCATACAGTCATGCACCACACAACATCTCGGTCAATGATGGACTGTAGATATGACGGTGGTCTCTTATCACTAGTGACATCATAGCTGTCATAATGTTGTAGTGCAATTCCTGTATGCTTTTTATAAATTTAGTGTAGCCTAAGAGTACAGTGATTATAAAGTCTGCAGCAGTGCATGGTAACGTGCAAGGCCTTCATACTCACTCACCACTCACTGACTCACCAGAACAACTTCCAGTCCTGCAAGCTCCATTCATGGTAAGTGCCCTATACAGGTGTGCCACTTTTTATCTTTTATACAGTATTTTTACTCTACCTTTTCTATGTTTAAATACACAAATACTTACCATTGTGTTACAAATGCCTACAGTATTCAGCACAATAACATGCTGTAAGGTTTGCAGCCTAGGAGGAATAGGCTGTACCACATAGCCCAGGTGTGCAGTAGACCATGTGACCTGGGTCTGTTTAAGCGTACTTGTGATGTAACTCTGTAATGAGAATTGCCTAGGCCAGGCACAGTGGCTCACGTCTATAATCCTAACACTCTGGGAGGCTGAGGCAGGAGGATCCCTTGACCTGGGAGTTTGAGGTTGCTGTGAGCTGTGATGACACCACTGCACACTAGTGGGGGCAATAGAATGAGAGGAAGGAAGGAAGGAAGGAAGGAAGGGAGGAAGGGAGGGAGGGAGGGAGGGAAGGGAGGGAAGAAAGAAAAGGAAAGAAAAGAAAGAGAAGAAAGAGAAAGAAAAGAAAGAAAGAAAGAAAGAAAGAAGAGAAAAGAAAAGAAAAGAAAAGAAAAGAAAAGAAAAGAAAAGAAAGAGAATTGCCTGACAACAAACTTATCTCTGTTGTTAGGTTACACATGACTGTACACTAGAAAAATATATGCCAAAGTTGTGACAATGACAGCTTCTTAGGAGGAAGAGGGAGATGTGATACAAAGGGTACTTTAACATTATCTATATATTGTTAAAACATTTTTAAAAGACTGAAGTCTGGCTCTGTTGCTCAGGCTGGAGTCCAGTGGCTCAATCATTAACTCACTGCAGCCTCGAACTCATGGGTTCAAGCAATTCTCCTGCCTCAGCCTCCCGAGTAGCTGGGACTATAGGTTTGCACCACCACGCCTGGTTAATTTTTAAATTTTTGTGGAGATGGGGACTTTCTATGTTACCTAGGCTCGTCTTGAACTCTTAGCCTCAAATGATCCTCTCACCTCAGCCTCCCAAGTTACTAGGATTACAGGTGTGAGCCACTGCACCTGGCCTATATTGTTTTCTTTTGTTTTAAAAAATCTGAAGCAAATCCAAGAAAATAACTTATCTGTCCTGGGTCGTAGCAAGGAGGGTCTTTGTAAAATGCTCCCAAAGTCTTCAGATCAGGCCTAATGCTGACACAGCCAGCAGCTCCAGAGGGAAGAGTGGATGGGACTGTGGCTGAGGCACCTCAGACCCCTTCTGAGCCCAGCAGGTATGGGCCAGGCACTTAGCACTTCCATTCCTGCTCCTCATTTGTCAAGTGGGAGTGATGCAAGGCCTACCTTATGGGGTTACGGCACAGGTGTGAGAATCTTGGAACAGCGTCCGGACAAAGGAAGCACTCTAAGGATGCATCAGACTCTCATCACAGGGGACACCAGGTGGAGACATGGATAACCTCCAAACAGACTAAAGGCAGGCTCTAGTCGTAAGGGTGTGCCCACTCTGTGCAAACTCACTGAGCGCTGACAGATCATGCACTTCTCTGCACGTGTAGTGCACTTTAATAAAACTTTCCAAGAAGGAAGAAAAGGGGAGATATGCCTAATAAGATTTTGGATCCAGCAAAAGTCTAGAAGGCCGGGCGTGGTGGCTCATGCCTGTAATCCTAGCACTCTGGGAGGCCGAGGCGGATGGATCGCTCAAGGTCAGGAGTTTGAGACCAGCCTGAGCAAGAACCAGACCCCGTCTCTACTAAAAATAGAAATAAGTTAATTGGCCAACTAAAAATACATAGAAAAAAAATTAGCCGGGCATGGTGGCGCATGCCTGTAGTTCCAGCTACTCGGAGGCTGAGGCAGAAGGATCGCTTGAGCCCAGGAGTTTGAGGTTGCTGTGAGCTAGGCTGATGCCATGGCACTCTAGCCCCGGCAACAGAGTGAGACCCTGTCTCAAAAAAAAAAAAAAAAGAAAAAAGAAAAAAAGACACCATGGCAACAACTGCGGATATTTGAATATGAACAAGGTATCACCATTAAATTTGTCAGGTATAATGATATAGACGTTACTCTTATAATAATAACATCCTTATCAGTTAGGTTAGAGGTGCATCTTGAGGTATTTATAGGTAGAAAAAAACACAGTAATTTCTGGAATTTGCTTTAAAATAGTCCAGAAAAAGAAAAAACTAGGGCAGGGAGAACAGATGAAACAGGATTAACAAAATGGTAATACATGTTGAAGCTGGATGATAGACCACGGGCAGTGATTAATTAAAAACTAATTTTGCATGTTTGACAATTTCCATACGAAAAGTAAATTCTAAAAGTTGCATTCTGGAGGATAAAAATGACAATAGGTCAGGGGCCTGTTCTGTTCAAACGCTTCTTGATTTAGCAAAGAAATACCAAGCAGACACCTGAACAAGGACGCTACTGTAAAACCCGCCCAGCCCACAAGGACAAAACTGCAAAGCACACAGAGGGCCCCTCGCGCCCCCGCCTGTGGGCATCTGGCGACAGACGCTTTACCTGCAGTTCTCCTTGAAGCGGCACTTCCCCTCCAGGAAGAATGGGCAGGGCTTCAAGGACTTGTGCGTGGGGTAGAGGTACAGCACCCGCACTCCCGCCGAGCCGTCCGCCGCCTCCTCCGCGCCCACGACCATGGCGCTGTGGTACTCCAGGGTGCCCCACGAGCTGTAGTAGGGGGCGTTCACCTTTGTCCCGCTCAACTCGTCCTCGTCATCGCCACTGTCCTCTCTCTCTTCCTCCTCCTGCCTGCCTTCGGAGGGTTCTGGCCCTGCTTCTCTTTCAGGAACAGTCTCCAATTCTGCTGCAGGGGCTGCTGGTACCTCCACCTCCTCAGCAATGGCCTTCTGGAAAGCCAGGTACTCAGCATCTTCCTGGGCTGGGGGCTCTTCATCCAGTGCGGCCAGCAGCTTGCTCTTCCGGACGGACACTAGGCTGGCCTCAGTGAGCTCGATCAGCTCCTTCAGGTCCCCTTGCAGCTGGCGCAGGTCGGCCTGCTCCGAGGGATCCAGGCCGGCGTCCAGGGCCAGCTCCACCTGCTGCAGCTGTGCACGATAGGTCTGGAGGGCCGTCTCCAGGCTCCCCTCGTCCATCCTGGAGCAGGGATGCTGGTTCCCCCAGAAAGACAGGGGCGGGTCCCCGGGGCCTGGGAGAGGAGCTGTGCGACCAGAGCTGCAAGGAACAGAAGCCAAGTGAGCCCCGGATCTGCCGCCTTACTCGAGCGGAGGCTCTCACCGGGTCCTCGCGACAGCCTGCGGGGACGAGCCCGGCTTCGTCTCCCTTTGGACGAAGAGAACGCAGACTCAGAGGGAGCCGCTCCCAGTGGGAAGGACGGGCCTGTGCGCGGCGCGGCGCCCGGTTCCTCACTGCAGGTCGGCTCCCGGTCGCCTCGAGCGCCCGCTCCGGAGCCCCTCCCCGGGCGGCCCCGCCCGCGCCCGCCCCTCGGCCGAGCCCACCCCCGAGGCGGGCGCAGCCCAGGCCCGGATCCCGTCCCCGCCCAGACCCGGCCTCACCCCGCCCAGGCCCGGGCCCCGTCCCCGCACACCGCGGCCCGCTTGTCCCGGGCCGGGCTCCGCCTCCGCGCGGCTCCCCGGCCGCCGCCATAGAGAGCCCGCCGGCCTCACCGGCTAGAGCGGCCCGGCGTCCCCTTCCGCCCTTGCAGCCGGCCAGCACTTCCTCCCGAGCCGCCGCCGGAAGTGCCCGGCGCGGGTGCCGCTGGGACGCGGAGCGCAGGGGCCGCCGGGACGCGCCTCAGCCTCTGCCCCGGCGTACGGGCCGCGTCCCGACAGGCGCCGCGCGGGGTCAGCGGGGGTGCAGCGCGGCGGCTCCAGCGGCTCCGGGGCCGCGGCGGGCGCAGGTAGGCCGGGAGCTGTGCGGCGGGGACGGGCCCAAGCGGCGGCCAGGACCGGGGAGGCTCGCGAGTCTGCCTGCGAGCCCCGAACGCGGCGGCCGCGGTGTGGGCGGTCGGAGTTGGGCCGCCGGTGCAGGATCCTGCCGCGGGAGCCTGTCCCCGCCGCCACCCGCCCTGGGGCTGCCCCTCGTGCCACTGCCCTTCGCAGGGGAGGCGGTGACGGGTAGCGTTGCCGAGGCGTGCGGCGGCGAGCGCGCTCTGCTCCCGCGCGTGCGGACGGTGGAAGGGAAGCCTCGGGAGGGCGGGGCCGGGGGACCCGTGAGCTCCCTGCAGACGCCCGGCGTTCCTGCGGGAGAGAGACCAGAATTGATTTATATTCCCAAAGATAACAGTGGTTGCCTTGAGCGGAATGACTTGGAGTGGCCAATCAGGGAGAAGTTATGGAGGCAGAGCTGGGAATTCTCACAATGAGGGGATGGGAAGGGACAAGGAGTCAGGAATGGCCCCAGGCTCTAGTTCCCTGCGGTCAGCAGGACGGACTGACAGGGGAAGCCAGTGGGCGGTGGGGTGCGTTTCGGACTGCACCGTGACATCTCTTGGGGTGCCCAGGGCAGGATGTATACGCTGCTGTCGGGCTTGTACAAGTACATGTTCCAGAAGGACGAGTACTGCATCCTGATCCTCGGCCTGGACAATGCGGGGAAGACGGTAGGTGCCAGGGCCCTCCCCTGCCAGGTGGTGACCTTTGGGTTTTATGCTGTGCACTGCATGTTCACTGCCCAGACAGAACCCAGACTCCTTCAGAGACCACAGTGGAGCAGAACGTTGCTCTGTTTTGCTTCTGTTTTTGTTTTTCAAGGAATAGCCCTAAGAAAAGGTATTTGGGAAGCAGATATGGAAAACTACCCTAGTAGTCCCTACCTTATGTGTGTCTCTCCCTCTCTCCTCAGACCTTCCTGGAGCAGTCAAAAACCCGGTTTAACAAGAACTACAAGGGGATGAGTCTGTCCAAAATCACCACCACCGTGGGTCTAAACAGTAAGGGGGTGCTTTAGAGCTGTGGGTTTGGGGCCCTGAGGATGCTATGATGTCCACAGCCCAGCTGGCCAGTGGCCAAAGCTCTGTCTGCCAGGCCTCTACCCAAGCCTCCTTCGAGCAGTACCAGAGCGGTTGGCTCTATCCCCTGGGAGAGCTAGAACCTAGCATGTCAAGGACTAAGATCACGAGCCTTCCCTGTTCTCTTCCCAGTTGGCACTGTGGACGTGGGAAAGGCTCGCCTCATGTTCTGGGACTTAGGGGGGCAGGAGGAGCTGCAGTCTTTGTGGGACAAGGTAAGCCAGACACCAGGTACCCTCCCTGGGGGGCACTGGCTACACCCCCCACCCCCACTGCTGCCATTTCTCTCCAGGTGGTGCCCCCGGCCTCTTCCTCTTTAGCAGTTTCCATTACCCACTTCGTTCCTGAGCTTTTTCTCCCCAATCCTATCCCAGTTTCCTGAACCACTCCCTGTCTTGTCCCTGCCAAACCCACAGCTGGAGTCGCCCCAACAGCAGCAGCAGGGGAGTTTCGCATAGTGGAGTACCCCAAACCATCCCGTGATGGGGCCAGTTGGGATTCCAAGGAAAGACCCGTTAAACACCAGGGTGATTAGGTCAAAGCATTTATCAAGGGAACCGACTTACAGAGTGCTGCAGCACATCCTCAGGCGGGCAGAGAGAGAAAGGGGTGTTTTACCCAGGTGTGTCTGCAGTGACGGGCTCAGAGTGTGGAGTTTATAGAGGAGTTTAAGAAATTTGGTTCGGAGTCAGGGCTACTTTCTTTCAATGTTTTGGGTGACAAGCTAAACACTTTTACAAGTGCCTGGGGATGTTTAAACCCCTGGTTTGGGTTTGACCCTGCAGGGAAAACGTGTAGCTGGCCAGGTCACAGAGCAGTCAAGGTACTCTGTGTTTCTAGGTCAGGCCAAGAAAAAAAGTGTGGGGACCCTGAGGACCCTCCACTCCCCAGAAAGTGAGGACACACTTGCTTCCTTTCAGCTTGGTGATCTTGCCGATCACCATGGGGCAGCAGGCAGAAGTGGCAAAGATCAGATGTGGGGAAGGCACAAAGCCCGTATCCTCTGCAGTGGGTCCCCCCCACCCTCGCAACAGCAACTGTCTCCTCATCAATACAGGCGTTGGCTATTGCTGAAATCAGAGTGTAGCACCCCTCTCCCCACATACCCCACTGGCCACTGCCCACTGTGTGCTGCTTGGATCCACACCTCTGTGTTGGGAAGTGGTTCCTGCAAGGTTCTGGTGCCCTCTCACCGGGGGAAACTGGAAGAGAGAAATTAAAGGGGAGACTCTATCCCCTCCTTGCAGCTAGTCTTGGGGCTGTGTCCATCCTTGTCCCCCCCACTTTGCTACTTCTGCTGGGTTGTGACCTCTTCGAGGCCTGAGCCCTTCTCTGGGCACCATGTTGGTGGGGCCGGCTGCTCCCTGGGTTCCCTGCCTCCTGCCCACTGGGGTCTCCTTGGATGCGGGGTGTGATTCAGCAGGTCTGAGCATGTGCTGCATTGGTGGCTGGGACCCCCGCCCTGCCAAGCTCAGTGTGGAGTACAGGCAGCAGAGTCCCCCGAGGGTCACTGGGAGGGGCAGGAGGGGAGGCTGCTGCTCCCGCCCTGGCTCCTGGACGCTGCGTCCGTGGGGAGCTCAGTGCCACGGAAAGGTCTCTAGCTGGGAGAGTAAGTCTTGTTCTGGGGCCTGGACCCAGCAGTGCTGCTCCACGGGGGCACAGCTGCCACCAAGCCCTGGGTCAGCATGTGCCAAGACGGCAGCCCATGGCCCTGTGCGCAGATGTGAGGTTCCTGGGCTGCTGTGACGTCACTGTGGCCCCTTGTACTTGGGGAGCTCCCGCTGCTGCTGGGGAGACAAATGCAGACCCAGGGTCCCTCTGATCTCTGTGAGGGACGATACCCCATTGGGCTTTGCCACGCTGCTGCTCTCAGGCGGGGCGTCTGGCAGTGGCTCCAGCCATGGTGAGTGGCGTCCACCCACCGGGCCTTTGCCCGTTATCCAGCACCACGTCACTGTCAGGCCACCCTAGTCGCTTTGTTGCCAGTGGACACTCTGGTGGGCTTTGGAGGGATCAAGGCCTCCCTTCCCTGAGTCCACTGTTTGCATCCACCCCAGGCCTCTTGGTGCCCACGCTTCTGTCCATAGGGAGGACGTCCCCAGTCTCTGGCCTGTCCCCACACATCAGCTGGCCCACATGGGAGCCAAGAGCCACCCTTGGACCTTTCCCTCTTTCCACCAGTTGTGCAGCATCCCCCACATGACACAGATGTGGAGCTCCTGGTCCTGCTCACATTCAACCCAGACATGCCACTGCCACCTCACTGTGGCTGCTGCGGGGTGGTCTGCGGTGGGAGCCTTTGTCCATTTGGTCCCGTAGTCAGGTGCCTGTCTCTGTCAGGCCCAGGTGCACGTGAAGTGCTCAGGAGCCACAGGAGGTTGATTTCTGGTGGGCTTGCTGCAGACCTCACAGAGCTGCCCTTCCCACCGTGGAGGCCAACACCGTAGGGCCTGCCAGCTCCCAGGTATTGGCAGTGAGACAGCCAGCCCCTCCTGCCCGGGCCCCAGCTGGGCTGGTAACTTCTGTGTCAGACCTATTACTAGGCCAGAGAAGTTCCTGTGTGTGGGACTTGCTGCCTACAGAGCCCAGGACACCTGGCACTGGGCTCCGTCACCACTGGAAGCGCCGGTGCTGAAGGTTGTCCAGTGCTGGGGCGGGGTGCGTGGTGCACCTGCTCATCACAGCACCAGCTGTCTCACATCTAGGGGGGGTGTCCTTACACAGTGACCACCGGCTTGTCCTGCCCAGTCAGCATCATGTTCTGGGTCTCTGGGTGCTCATGCCTGGGTGACAGAGCTGGCCTAGCCCTGGGAAGCGACCAGCGTGTGCTGCTGTGTGGTCCACATGGACGCAGACGGTTTCCCATGTTCTTTTCTGATTGGGACAGAAAAGCACTGGTCCCGTCCTGGGCTCTGACTCACACCCAAGGTCGCGTGGGTCTGTCCTCTGTCTTGCCCCAATCCCTGGGCGCCTGTGAGCCCAGGACTGACTGGGTCCATCCTGCAGAGGTCTGAGCTGGGTGGTGTTGGCCCCATCCAGACAGGGAGAGCTTGCTTCTCCCCTCGGGGCACCTGTCAGGCTTGCCGTCCATGTGGCTGTGTCCCCTGGCACCAGGTGCCAGCGTGAGGCCCGAGGAGGGCACTCCTCCCTCCAGCAGGAATGGAGCTGTGGTCTGGGATCCTCCAGCCCCAAGCCCTGTGTTTCTGTGGCCACCATCAGGCCAAGGGTCATGTGCAGGTTCTCACGAGCAGTTCCTGGGAAGGGGGCAAGGGGAGGCTGACCACCCCTGCCAGGCCAGCAAGCCTTTCCCACAGGGGTTTGGGGGCATCTCTACCCCCAGACCTCATCCAGTTGGGTGGCCCAGTCCCTGCTGCCCTCTGCCTTCCTCTTCCTCTTGTGGGCTCCTCACAGATGCGTGACATGGGGACCTGGCCACGCTGGCCCTTGGCAGGGTGGCAGCAGCAGCCCCAGCTCCCACCACTTCCTTCTAGTATTACGCAGAGTGCCATGGCGTCATCTACGTCATCGACTCCACTGACGAGGAGAGGCTGGTGGAATCTAAGCAAGCTTTTGGTGAGTGGCCAGGCAGCTCCTGGGAGGGAGGGGGAGGGGTCAACTCGGGTTTGGACATCCCATGGGCCTCCTCGAAGGTGCCCCTGCCGAGGACATGCTGCCTGGTGTACGAGGGGGGCAGGTGGGGTGCTGGGTGCCAGGTGCTGCCTCTGTCTCCCCCAGAGAAGGTGGTGACAAGTGAGGCGCTGTGCGGCGTCCCTGTCCTGGTGCTGGCCAACAAGCAAGACGTGGAGGTGAGCCCCCAGCCTCCCCGTCGTGGGGCTCCATGCTTCAGCCAAGCCCTGGGTCTGACCAGTGCATGCTGCTCTCCAAGCCTGTGCTTTCCCTGCCACCGCCAGGACAGCACTGCCCCCCACCAGAGGCTTGCCACCCTGCCCCCTCAGGGCCTCTTCCTGTCATGAAGGACACCCTCCCCCCTCTGGAGGGTGGCTGTGCCCTGTCCCAGGGTGTGTGGCCAGGCTGTGGGGAGACACAGCTGGAAGCTCTGAGCTCAGAAGTGCTGCTGTGGCTTTCTGGGTGGGCATTGGCCCTAACCCTGGCCTGTCTCTGCGACCTTTGCCCTAGCATCCATGCCAGCCCCACTTCTCGGAACCTGGGGGCCTCTTGGTGCCCCTCAGGTGATGTTGGCCACACCAAGTCCCTGTCCTCTTGGAGGGGCTCTAGACAGAAGCAGCCCAGGGTCTGGGTTCACTTCCCATCTTCCCTGCCGGCCTCCCCTGCCATCCCTGCTGACGGGGGCGTTTGGTACGGGGCGGGGGTCTTCCCCGGGAGGAAAGGGGAGGGCGGAGACCCTTTTAGGGCTGGGTAGGTGACCATGAGCAGAAACCGCCATGACTGCAGATGCCACTGCTTCCCAGCCCTGCCTCCCACCCACCATGGAGACCACCGGGACCTGCCCCTCCACCACCAGGGCCTCGGCCCTCAGCACCCCGCCTCGGAGGGAGCTTACCCTTAGGGACTGGCAGGGGTGGTCCCAAGATGCCAGTTTCCTGAGCAGCTGCCTCGTGGGAGCTGCATGTGGACGTCTGTGGTCGTCCCCAGGCTCCATCAGCCGTGTGTGGACTCGGGGACTGAGCTTGGGGTCCTGGCCCCCGTGGCCTCCATGTGGGAAATCCTGGAGCCCTGGTCGAGCTCTGCCCACGCCATTTCCCGGGTGAAGAGCCAATGCCCTGAGAGCCCCAAGTCAGCAGGCAGGACAGGGTCCTGGCCTCCCCCCAGATTTGCCTTCTCACAACCTTGCCCCCAGACGTGCCTCTCGATCCCCGACATCAAGACCGCCTTCAGCGACTGCACCTGCAAGATCGGCCGGCGAGACTGCCTGACCCAGGCCTGCTCCGCCCTCACAGGGTGAGTGGCCTTCCTCCTTGGGGCCTGGGGGCCAAGGCAGCCTCACCTCACGCCCTATGTCTCCACAGCAAAGGGGTGCGCGAGGGCATCGAGTGGATGGTGAAGTGCGTCGTGCGGAATGTCCACCGGCCGCCGCGGCAGAGGGACATCACGTAGGTGCGGCTGACATGCTGTCAGGGACAGCTCGTCCCTTTCTGCTGGAGGAGTGGCCTTCCTGCCGGCCTGTGCCACCGACCCTGGGGTTGGGTTTGCTTTGCTTTGTGATTCTTCCTTTGCTTTGTGTTTCTGTAAGACAAACTTTCCTCCAAATCCCAGAAGTGCCGGCATCCAGGGCCTCTGGATGGGAGTGTGGCAGCCGGGCCCCTGGGAGTGCCCAGGGCTGCTCCATCCAGCTCGCCTGTGGAGGAGACTGGCGTGTCCACTGTTCACCAGGCTCTGCCCCTGTGACCCAGGAGGTGATCTGGCCTTGAGGAACACCTGGCCCATGTCCCCAAAGGCCAGCTGGAGCCCTGGGTTCTGTCGCAGCCTCGGAACAGGGCTGAGGCGACCTGCCTGGGAAGACAGACCCACTCCCAGGCACGCTGGCGACATTGCTGCATTTTAATCCCCCAGGGAGGGGCAACTGAGGTAGAAGAGCTGGGGGTTGATGTTTTATGTGCCCCCCTGACAGGTTGGGGGATGGTGGGGGCCCGGAGCCCTCCCCCAGCCAGGCGTGGCTGCAGCCAACTGAGGCGGTGCCCTGGCTCCACTGGGCTGAGGCCTGGGCAGCAGGTGGCAGGGCCTCTCTGGGGCCCAGGTCAGTGATGTTGCTGGGCCTGTGTTCCTTTGGAGGGGGGTCAGGGATGGGGGGGGTCCCTGTAGGTGGGTAACTCACTCCCCCTCGTGCTGGGGACAAGGCATCTAGACTATCCTTTTTGGGATCCTCAGAGCCCTCCCCACACAGCACGGCACCCACCCCCAGGAGCAGCAAGTACCCGTGGGCCAGGCCTGCGCTCTCCCTGGCCGTGTGGCCGTGGGCTGACCAGGGTGCTTGTGCACAGAATAAAGACTGTCTGACCTGCTCCCCTCTGTCCGTCCCTTTCTCCAGGTGGCCCAGAGCCAGGTTCCCTGGTGTGTGGGCACAGTGACACGGCACTGGCCCCCCCATGGGCGGTGAGCAGGTGGGGAGAGCTCTCAGGCGGGGCTGGAGCCGTAGCCTGTAGGGCACACCCTTCCCACGAATGTGGGAAGTGGCCTGGCTCCAGCCCAGGGACCTATGGCTCCTTGTCAGAGGGTCAGGTCACCCGGACTGCTCCCTCGGGGGCCTGGGAGGAGTTGCTGGGAAGGGGCCTGAGTGGGGGTGGGGGTGGGGGTGGTGCCTGTGACTCACCAGCAGTGTGCACTGGGGGCCCCCAGCCTCGGATGGGAGGGACCTGGCCAGCGGAGGAGGGGAGGGTTCCTGGGCCCCCAGGTTGCTCTGATGTGTCTGGAGGCAGAAATGAAAGGCCTCACTTCCCAGAAAGCATGTGGGATGTGGTGGGGGAGGTCTGGCAGTCCCCTCTGGGAAATCCCCTGGCGCAGGGAGGAGATGAGGCCTGTCTGAGTCGGCGGGTGTTTCCTGGGCACTCCCTGGCCCTGCTGCTCCCTCCACACTGTCCCAGCTACGGAGAGTGGAACTGGGGTGTCACTGAACTTCCAGGGCCCCCACCACGTGCCACAGCCAGCAGGGGGCGCACGGACCATCTGCAAGGGCCCTCAGTGGGGTGGGGTGTCCCAGGTCTGAGGTAGGGGCTCCCAGGTGGCCAGAAGCCTCAGGGACTGGAGCGGGGCTTCCTGCCCAGGTGTCCCCCCGCCCTCGGAGCAGACGTGCAACATGGGCACGGGCAGTGTTATGAAACAGCTTTATAAAAAAATAAACTTTTCAGAAGCTTTCTTTAAAAACAAAAAGCTGCCTAAGGGGCGATGCCGGCACGGACGCTGGCCCAACCGTGGGATAAATAACAGGGCGAAGGCGGTGCTCAGCGCGCGGGAAGAAAGCGTGCGCGGACGCTCCGCTCCAGCCCAGGAAGCCGGGCCGCTCGCAGCGCCTGCAGCAGCCGCACCAGCAGCGCCCCGTCCCGCACCCTGCGCAGCTCTGTGAGCTGCTGCCGCAGCTTCTCCTGCAGGGCTGCGCGGCCGCCCCTCGGTGGCGACGGGTCCCATCCCGCCAGGCCCACGAGGGCCTGCTGCAGCCGCTGCAGCCTCCTGGAGGAGATGTCCTGGAAAACCACGAAGTCGATGACAGCGCGCTCACACTCCTCAGTCCCTGCAGGAGGGTCAGGGCGAGCAGGGTCAGTCATTTAACCCACAGGCACTGGCTGGGGCCCTGGGGAGTTCACAGAACACAAGAAATCCATGTGCACTAAACGAGCAAAATGTGAACTACCTGCAGAGCACAGTACCAAGCGAGGGAATAAATCAGCAAGCAGGCGCAGAATGTCAGGACAGGAGCTCCCGGCCATGGTGGCCAGGGCAAAGGCCCTGGGGCAGGAGAAGCTGGGCTGGGGCGGGCAGGGCCACCTCAAGGAGTCAGGAGCCACAGTGGGACTGGTCTCGGCTGGCCTGACACTAAGAGGGTCACCTCCCTCTGCTTGAGCACTACAAAACTTTATACTCTCTAGACCTCAGTTTCCCCATGTCGGAGGAAGTAGCCACCTTCCTCAGAGGCCACTGGGATGGTTGGGAGAATGTGCTGAAGCCACCTCCCCAGGGCTCCCCAGGCGAGGCTTGTCCCTGGCCTGGATGCTAACCCTCATCCACCCTGAAGGGGCTAGACTCTGGGGAACCCCAGACCCCATAAAGCTTCCACAGGCCCTTGCCAGAGACTACCAGGAATGCCCCCTACTCCAGGGCTGGGCTCCTGCGTGAGGGCTGGGAGGGGCACAGGCTGACTCACCAGCCCCCTTGGTCCCCCGAGCTCACCTGGCTCACCCGGCCCCTCCTCGCCTCTCGGGAAGCCAGTGCAGCTGGTGCACAGGGCGTCGTGGGAGGAGGAGCCCGGCATGTTGAGGGCCAGACCCAGGGCCGTACAGTTGCGGTGGGGCTGGCAGTGCTCTGAGCTGGAGCTGCTGGCTGAGAAGGTGCCTGGGGGACACGGCTGGCACTGTGTGTTCTGGCTGGGGGTGCCTGGTGTGGGGAGAGCCGGGTAGGACAGGGTCAGGGAAGGCGGGGTGTCCTTGCTCATGGCTCAAGTCTGGGACCAGCAACTCGATCCCCCCACACACACCTCCCGACACCACTCCTCCTCTAGGTTCCCCTCCTCCCCACAGCGCCCCCTCCAGTCACCCAGCACACACCCAGAGCGGTCACGCCGGCGCCGGGCGGACACGGCGCGTGCTCCAGGCAGAAGCCAGCATGCGCGAAAAAGCCGGGGCGGCAGCGGCAGGCGCGGTTGTGGGTGGCGTGGCACGGCCGCGCCTCCTCTTCGTGCTCCCCACAGAGGACGTTGCAGTAGCGGCAGCGCTCCAGGTAGTTCCAGAACTGCGTGTAGTGGCGTGGCGGGCACGCACCGCACGTCGTGGGGCTGTCCCGGCGGCACGGCCGCTGCACGAAGGTGCCCGGGGGGCACTGGGCGCACGCCAGCCACTCTTGCGTCTCCGCGTCGCGCCACGGGTAGGTGGGCGTATCCGCCGCCCCGCGCACAGCCAGCGCCAGCAGCAGGGAGGGCAGTGCCCACGGGGGGCACAGCATGGACAGGCGCAGTCTCTGGTGCACCCTCATGGTCTCCGCTGAAGCAGAGAGTGAGGCTCAGCGCGAACACCGGGATATGGCCCAGCCCACCGACGCGCCGCCTTCCTGACCCCCACAGCCTGCTCAGAGATGGGCCCGAGTCCCGAAACGCACCCTACTGCCTGCTGGTGTCCCGTCGTACCTGCTTTCGCCCCACGCACTCCAGCTCCAGCTGCCGGGCTACGTTTTGTACGGGCCGGCGGGAGGGGCCAGCCTTGCCACGCCCCTGCGGGAATCCCTCCCCTCCCCTGGCGCCACCTCCTCCCAGGGCTCAGTCCAGGGGCAGTTCTCTGAGGGGCTCCAGCAGCTTGGGAACCGCCCTCCCCAGCACCAGGGGCAGCTCCTGACCCAAAGACTAGGGCATGGCAGCCCAGGGTGGAAGTAGGGGCGCCCAGGGCTCCACTGCAGTTGAGGGCCCAGAGGAGCCCAGCGTGGAAAGAGCACGCAGGGCACCGCTCTCGCAGGGCACGGTGGGAAGGGGACCCGCAGGCAACACCCATCCCTCCCTGTACCCTCCAACCCCACCACCAAGCCCAAGCCATACAGACGTCCTGGGCGCTGCCACAGCTTTATTAGAGCCCTGTCCTCTAATTAAAAGTGGGCATATGTCCACAGGGGCCCCCTCCCTCCTGGCTGGGGGCTCAGCCGGGGTGTCCATGGCGCGCCACTCATCAGCCAGGCGCCAGGGAAAGTCGGTAGCCAGGGCTTTGCAGGCGGAGGTCCCGCCCCCAGCGATGAGCCCTGGGCCCTGTCCGAGGCCTGCACTGGGTCTGGCAGGCGGGCACCAGGCCCTGTTGGGTGGGCTCAGCCACGCCAGAGCTGGACAGGCAAGTGCCATGGTAAGGGTGACCCAAGGGTCTCCATGAGGCTCACTGGGACTCTGGCCAGAAGACCTGGGTGGTGCTCTGCTTCCTGCAGGCAGCGTGGCAGGCTGGGCACGTCCTAGAGGCCTGTGGAGACACCCAGGCTGGACGTGCCTGCCAAGCACCACCCCCAGGATGAGGGCCTGCCTCAGCCCCCCAAGCCCACCCCCAGGACGAGGTCCAGCAGGGGCTACTGGGGGCCAGGTGCCAACCTGGAGGTGCCGCCGCCAGCAGGCCTGGCAGCGGTGGAAGTCGCAGGAGGGGCACTGGAAGAGCACTGCGTCCTCTGCCCCGCAGCCCCGGCACGAAAAGCCTGCCACCAGGGGCCCACCGTGAGCACCTGCAGCCTGCAGCCGGGCGCCGCCCCTCCCACAAGGCTCACCCTGCTCAGACTGCGCGTGCCCATGGGGTCGGCTGGGCCCTGCGGCAGCACTGTCAAGCTCCGAACCCCCGGCTGGCTTCTGTCTGAGAAAGGACAAGATCTTGCTCTGGGTCTTCCCAGGTTTCTCCGATTGTACGGGGCCTGGAGACAGAGAAATGAGTCCAAGGGGGTCTGCTGTTTCCCTGCTGCCCACCCCCAAGGGCTGCGTGGGATGGGGGTGTCAGAAGCACCTGGGCACACCCCTACCTGGCTGGGGAGGCCCCTGGGTGAGCTCAGGAGGCACCGTGGAGCCCTCTTCCTGGGGGCCCAGCAGCTCCACGCCTGTGCCTGGGGAGGGCAGGCTGGTCAGGTCTGTGCACGTCCGCAGGAAGCGCTGCTTGTGGTGGGGGCGCACGAACATGCCAAACCCTGTGGGGAGCTTCACTCAGACCCAGGACAGCAGCCCATGTGGTCCGCTGCCCCACCCGCCCGCCCCCTGCCCTGTGTCACTTGCTGTGCAGCAGGGGGAAGTCCTCAGGCCTCGCCGTGGTCAGGGCAGCCAGCACACCCAGCACCTTGTTGAGGTCATTGTCCCGCTTGTAGGCTTTCAGCGCTGCCAAGAGCTGGTTGCAGCCTGCAGACCCCAGGGCCCTTCGGGCATCTGCCAGGTAGGCCCTCGTGGCGGGCTGGCCCCTGGGTCCCATGTGTGGACAGCTGCCTCGGTCTCCTGGTGAGTCTGGGAAGCAGCGTCAGGGGCTAGGGACCTAGACAGTTCCACACGCCCCTACCTGCACCTCCTCCCAGGAGAGCCCCTCACTCTGCTCAGGACACCGGGGGCTGCAGGACCAAGAGCAGCCCCGCCAGGCCTCCCCACAGTGGTCTGCAGCTCCAGCAGTGGCCCTGCTTCACAGACTCTCTGTGGCCAAGCTGAAGGGCAAGCTTCTCAGGACTGAGGGCCCCACCCAGGGTCTGCAGGCCCTGCAGGACGCAGGAGCCAGGTACCTGTGCCAAGCGGCCTGGTGGACAGGTGGGGCCCACCCTGGTTCAGGTGCTTTCTGGGATCCAGCTGCCTGGCCACAGCCTTGGACAGGGTCAGCCTGGAGTCAGGTTCCCTACTTCCTGAAGAAACAAAAAACACAAGAAGCCACACAGCTGGTTCCTGAGGATCTGGAAGGTTCCCTGGGGAGGAAGCAGGTCTGGCTGGGGGTAGACTGGGCCTCACAACCCCCCAGCCTGGAGCAGCAGGCCCGACTCTGCTGCCCTATTCTGGGGACCTTCTGCTGGGCTGTTCACTAGGAGGCTCAAGAGCAGGTGCTCCCGCCTCCGGGGGTGCCAGGTTTGACTCCAGATAGCGACAGCAGTAGGCAGGAGGGGGACAGGTTGTCTGCCGGTCCAAGACCCTGCCAGCCTGTGCATAGGACTCCCCAGGTGAAAGTCTCTCCTGGGAGGCCTGGACCCTGGGCCGTGCACAGTGGGGAGGACGGACAGGGCTATGCACAGTAGGGGATGGACAGGGCTCCCCAGGTGATGCTGCCTCCCAGCAAGCCCGCTCCGCCACCCCAGAACCCTGGGTCCCACCCTGCCTTCTGGGTCTGGGTCTGAGGGTCCCGCCAGCGGCCCCCCTCACCACTGAAGTCCAGGGCTGGCTGTGCCCGCTGCTCTCGGGAAAGGCTATGCTCAGGCCGGTGGCCACAGCCTTGGCCTGTCAGCTGGACGCACAGCTCCTCAAACTGCTGCTTGTGGTGGGGCCGCACGAACTGGTAGAAGCCTGTCAGGGAGGGGGCGTCTGGGCCTGTAGGCCAGGGATCTGAGGACCACGGGCCACCCACTTGACGCCTTCTCTAGGAAACGCGGACAACCTGGGGCCCTGGTGGCCCACCTGGCTCTCCCAACAGGCCCCCACCCCACAGCGTGGCACTGTCCCCGGGGAGCAGCCTCTGCGGGTCACGGCACCTTGGAGCAGGCTATGCTTCTTGGAGTCCTCGGCAAAGAGGGGGCCAAGGCAGGCTGCCAGGGCTGCGAAGTCATCCGAGCCCTTGTAGTCCTGCAGCGCCTGGGCGAAGGTGTCGAAGCTGGCCTGGCTCAGTTCCTGCTTCACTGCCGCCATGAAGAGCCTGGCTCTGCCCACCTGTGCGCCAGCCACCGGCTCCTCCTGCTGGACACGGGTCCGAGGCTGCCGTCAGTGCGGGCTGCATCCGCCCCGTCCTGGGCTACAGAGCCGTGCCGGCCTCCCAGGTACAACTGGGGTTCCCTGGGACTGTGGGTTGCCATCAGGGGGCTGCTGGAGAGGCCCCAGTGATGGGGGGGCTGGGCCCGGCCCACCTGGGGTCACCCAGAAGGTGCTCTGGAGAGGCCAGCAGGTAGCCCACACACGACTTCAGGGTAAGGTGGCCACGCCTGCGCTCCACACCCCTTGAGAGCAGCGAGTGAGCAAAGAGGAGATTTGTCCTCCCTCAAGCTGAGAGCTCCCCTGGGGCCGTCTCTCTGCTCCTCCCCTCAAGCCCCCACCCCAGAGCGGGTGCTGCCGATGCTTGGAGGACAGCAGCTCACAGTGAGGGACTCGCTGCACACAGCACCCCACTTCTCCTGCACACCCCAAAGACCGACAGGGACAGTCCAGGAACCCCCAGCCCTGCCCCCGCGTGGCCCCTGGCAGGTCCAGGCCCTCGGCAGCCAACCCACTTCCCGACAGCACCAGCCCTGCTGGGCACCGCCTGGTCTTCCCAGAAGGCAAGGGACATGGACAAAGGACGCCGCGCGCGGGACTTTCCAGCAGGCGAGGGCTTCCTGCCTCGGGTGCCACTCGGACGCTTGCATCTGAGGCTGGGACAGCTGTACCTCCCCACGTGGGCAGGTCCACTCCCGAGGGAAAACCTGGGCCAGGCCCGGCACTGCCCACCGCAGCTGAGGAAGCTACAGCTGGCTGCAGGCCCCAAACCAAACATGCCCAAGGCTGGGCCCAACTCCAGCCAGGACAGAAGCGGGCCCCTAAGGCCCACAGAAAGGGCTGCAAATGTTGAGCCCTTGGACCATGTCTAGTCCATCGAAGCCTGGAAACCAGCTCCCGGGGGTGGCTCCCCTGGTCTGGCCCAGCCCACGCCCCTGCCTGGGTGAGGGCCACAGTGGCTGGTACAGGCTGCAGGGTGCTCACGTACCGGACGGCTGACCAGCCTGACTTTCCTCCTCCCTCCTCTCTGCTCGTCTGCCAGCCTCTTCTCACACCGGGAGGGCAGGGCCGAGCTGCCGTGTGCCTGCAGAGGACACAGCTGTGGTCCCGTCCACACCTTCGGGGGCCTCGAAGCCCCTGTGACACCCACGTGGTCCAGGGGAAGATGGCACCTGGGGCCCCAAGGAGCCCTGACCGGCAGCCTGGACGGAAGTCCCAGGTGTGGGATCAGAGTAAAGCCCCTGGGGGACAGTGTCATGACTCACTCCCCTTTCCAAGTCATGCCGCCTGCCCCTAGAAGAGCAGGTTCAGGGAGGACAGTGCCACGGTAACTGAGGGGATGGAGGGGACAGAGCTGCCTACTGTCAGCACCTGGGGCTCATTCCTGGAGTCCACGGAGCAGAAGGGGGTCTGGGAGGGGAATGGCTCCCAGCAGAGGGCAGGGAGAAAGCTTCGGGGCAGGCCTCAGAAATTGCGGGCATCTGGGAAAAGGCCCCAGGGAGAACGAACTTGGGGTCCCACCCACAGCCCAGGCCTAGAGCAAGGGCAGCCTCAGGCACAGAAGGTGTCGGGGGACACTAGACCGTGAGTGGACTGGGCCAGGTTGACCTGCAAGAGCACTGTGGGGGCACCAGCTGAGGGCCTGGGTGCACTGCCGGGGAACAGCAGCCAGGCGACAGGGGGCAGACAGCGTGGGGCAGAGCCGGGCAGTGCTGGAATCCCTGTCTGCCCAGAAGGGGGTTCGCAGGGGTGAGTGGGGCAGTGCCTGAGGCCAGACAGGCTGTTCCCACCCCCAAGCCCCCGCACCTCCTCTGCACCAGGGTGGGCCTCGTCCCCAGGTGCCCTGGCCCGCTGCTCGCTGTGCTCCAAGGCAGCCAGCAGCCCCGTGGGCCTCCGCTCGGTGTGGACTGGCTTCTGCTCATACTCCACACACAAGCTGCTCTCAGCGTCCCCAGCAGCTGGTGACCCTGACGGAGCACCAAAGTGAGCAGCCAAGTCCACGGGGAAGGCCCAGCCTGGGGGTACCCATGATGCCAGCTGAGCTGCTGCCCCCACCCTGCATAGCCCTGCACCTGCCCCTCGACCACCTGAGGGCCTCCGCTTCAGGCTGGGGACGTGCAGGTCCAGACTCTTGGCTTTCCTGGTGGAGAGGGAGGGGCCCGGGTTCTTGGCCACCCTGGCAGCATCTTCTTCCTCACCCAGATTCGGGGCCACAGCCTGAGGGGCCGGAGCCCGGGGCAATGGCGCCGGCATCTGCAGAATCACAGGGCAGGTGGGGCCCCCGCCTGTTTCTGGCTCCTCGGGGGACAGCACCCGGCCCCCTCCCTCGGCAGGGCATGACGGCACAGCCAGCTGGCACTCGGGAGCTCACAGTTTTCTGAGCGACACGGAAGAACTGGGCCACATCTCGGATAACGTGGCCAAAGTTTTCGTACACCTTAACGTAGGGACGCACCCAGGCGGGCAGCTGGGCTCTGGCATCTGAGTAGGCAAACCTAGAAGGAGGGTGTGGCCCCTCAGCCCCGGCTTCCTCCGCCCTGAGGGCTGAGCGGCCGCACCTGCCTACACAGGGCTCAGTGCACCCAGGTGAAGAGCTGTTTGTTCCGCCAGGCCAAGACTCCACAAGGCCAGAGACGCTGCGAGGGAGTTGGGTGCAGCCCGTGGGTCCAGAAAGGGACTCCCCCAGTGAGGGGCTGCTGGAGAGTGTCCACGAGGAACCCGATCTACACCTGCACACCACGCACCTGTGGTCACAGAGGAAGACAGCCCCGTAGTCCTGGCGGTGCCGGATCACCCGCCCGATGGCCTGGTTCACAGCCCTGGATGCCTGCTGCCGGTACCACTCCTGCCCGGAGAGGAACTGTGGGGGCAAGGGGACTCAGCTGTGGCCCTGGGTAACAGGGGGATGGGGTCTGGGTCGTGGCCCTGGGTCACAGGGGCAAAGGGACTCGGTCCTGGCCATGGGTCACAGAGGAACAGGGGCTGGGTTGTGGCCCTGGGTCACAGGGGGACGGGGGCTGGATCGTGGCCCTGGGTCACAGGGGGATGGGGTCTGGGTCGTGGCCCTGGGTCACAGGGGGATGGGGTCTGGATCGTGGCCCTGGGTCACAGGGGGATGGAGGCTGGGTTGTGGCCCTGGGTCACAGGGGAACGGGGGCTGGGTCGTGGCCCTGGGTCACAGGGGGATGGAGGCTGGGTCGTGGCCCTGGGTCACAGGGGAATGGGGGCTGGGTCGTGGCCCTGGGTCACAGGGGAACGGGGGCTGGGTCGTGGCCCTGGGTCACAGGGGGATGGAGGCTGGGTCATGGCCCTGGGTCACAGGGGAACGGGGGCTAGGTCATGGCCCTGGGTCACAGGGAGCTGGGGCGTGGTTGTGGGGCTCCTTCCCCACACCGGCAGGCCCTGTGGTAGCTCACCTGGACCCCAGTTCGGCTCTGACCCTGCATCTCATCCAGGAACTGCATCCTGAGGACAACCCGGGGGTCCATGCGTGGGGGGTATGGGAGGCCTGTGACCACCACACCACGGCCATTCATGTCTGAGAAGTCCAGTCCCTCGCTGGCCTAGGGGACAGGCCAGGGAGCTGCCTGGGAGCAGCGGGCACTCTGCCACCCCCTCCCCGCTGCCGACATCCGAGCCCAGGGACCTTCCCCAAGGGTCCATCCACGCCTGACCCTCACAGCCGCGTGCTGCCGGGCAGGGCAGAGGCGGGAGCCCCATCTTGACTCTGGAGTCTATGGCTCCCAGAACTCCCAGAATGCCAGCCCGTGGCCTGTGAGTGTGGTCCCCGTGCCCAGCTAGGGCTAGTCCCATGTGGCCCAGGAGTGCCGCTCCCTCCAGACCTGCGTGTTGGATGTGGGGCCCAAGGGGGGGCCCAGGCCTGTCCTGCCAGAGCCTGCTGACGAGGGCACAGGCAGCCAGGCTGGGGGACAGCGACCACGGAGCACGCACCTTGCCCCGGCACACCGCCAGGAAGGTGGCCCCGCTGGACCCGGGGGCGGCCACCCTCTCATAGTAAGCACCGATGACCTGCAAGGAGAGGCGAGTTAGCCCGAGCCTCGAGCCACCACCAGACCCTTCCTCCTCCTTGAGCAAGACCCCAGATCTCGTCCTCCAAGAGGAGCCATCCTCCCAGCCAGGAGGGCCAAGCAGGGTTCTAGAAGCTTCTGCATGGCACAGATCCCAGCCAACCCATTCCTCAGACCCAGAGCCCACTCAGTGTTTCCCAGAAAACACGGAGATCCCCGGGCCAGGGCGGCTTGCAGGAGCCTCGTCCTCCTGCTGGCTCCTCAGCCAGGGGGTCGCCTGCCGTCGCCAGCACACCGGGGTCAGGGAGGAAGCCCAGGATCCCGGGGAGCAGCCTGGAGCGTACCTCCGAGAAGCCGCCCTTGCTCCTGGGCTCCACAAACACCGGCTTCAGCGCCTCCACCTTCCTGGCCAAGTCTCGGGCCTGCAGGGGATGAGGGACAGGCACAGACGCCTTCAGGCTCGGGCCCGGCAGGCGAGGGCAGTGGCCACAGCCTGCTCTGTGCTCTGGCCCTGCCCAACCACCCTGCCAGACTCTGCCCGTTTGTGGGGCTCCCCGCCACCCCCAGGAGGACACACTGGGGAGACACACCCGCCAGAACTCCAGGCTTTTCTCCATGACGGGGTAGGACGGGAAGAAGACCAGGAGCCCGTGGGGCACCACGCGGGCGATGTTGCCTGGAAGCACGGTGGCTGTGGTCAAGGCCGGGCCCAGGTGTCCACAGAGGCCCCCACTGACTCTCGGCGGGGGGGGGGGGGGTGCCCAGCACACGGACGAGGGAGGGCAAGGGTTTCCATGTGCAGTACTCACCCAGAGTCTTCCCCAGCGAGGACAGACACTCCTCGGAAAACCTGCGCAGAGCCAGGCAGGCCACTGCCATGAGGGCCCCAGGCTGAACCCCCACTCTCCTGCCTCCTCACCCTGCCCGGCCTGAGACCAGGCCTCCTTACCGTTTGTCGAAGGCGGAGCTCAGCTGGGCTCCGTCAGGGCCTTTGGGGACGATGCCCACCCAGATCTGGTGCTGGTCAATGACGTGTGGGTTCTCCAGGCAGACCGGGAAAGGGCTGAGCGCGGCCAAAGGAGCGGACAGTGGGCAGCTGCACAGAGCACCGCCACAGCGAGGACCCGCGAGGTCCGACCCCCAGCGCCCCGTCTACCAGGGACTCCTGGTGCCCTCCCAAGCCAGTGCACCCCACCCCCACCCGGCTGGCGTCACCAATGTCACCAGCTCTGAGGCTTCTGGCAGGGCATGGCCCGTACATCTGCATCTCCAGGGCAAAGGAGGACACGGGGGCCAGTGTGCCGCTGGTGAGGATGAGGGTTCGGACACCCTGGCGGACCAGCTCGCGCATGCTGTGACCAGGGCTGAAGCACCAGTAGCTCAGCACCTTCCCTGTGGGGTGGGAGGGCGGCTGTGAGGGTGGGACGGGACCCTGACAGCCTTCCTGACCAACATCCTCTCTGCCCGTTGAGCATCAAACGAGCACGTCCCCTGCAGCCCCTGCACGGGTCAGAACCGGTCTGCCCTGGGCTCACTGTGCACGGGTCAGAACTGGGTCTGCCCTGGGCCCGAGTCCAGACTGCAAGCTGGGCCCTCCTCGGGGTCCCAGGAGCAGAAGGCAGACGCTAGGGGACGCTTCCAGAGAGGTCAGGCAGCCCCAACCCCCAACTCCTTCGGGAACTGTGCCCCCCCCCCACAAGAGCACGCAAGGAGGAAGCGGCCCTTGACCTTCTGACATTCCAAGCTCAGACTGCGAAAGAGGGAGTGCGAGTTCCCAGACTCTCCCCGGAGACGGAAAGTCTGCGCGGGCCACCGTGCCTCGCCAGCCTGCCCGTTCCTAGAAGTGCCTGACCGTGGCCAGGTCCCTCCGGAAGCTCCGGAAATTAACACTGCACAAGCAGGATGACGTCAATGTGGCTCGGGGATGACGGCCTGTTTCCTGAAAGCAGCAGAACCACTTCCACGCTGGGATCGGAGATGCCTGGATGAGGGGGCGGCGGGAAGAGCCCACCCCACGAACCCGTTTCCTACAAACGCCCACCAGGGAAGCCACGTGACTTCAGTACACCAGTGTGGCCGGAGGAGCTCTGGTCCCCTCCCTGCCCAGGGGGGACGCTTCCTACTGGGAGAGGCCTTGTCACCCTGCCGGCCCTGCCCTTCCAGTGTCCGCACACACTCCACCGGCTGCTCCTGCTGGGGCTGTACGTGCCACGTACCACGTGCCACGGGTCACAGGCAGCCTGAGAAGAACATTCCGCAGTGGGGAGGGCAGAGCCTGGGGAAGGAGCCCCTGAGCAGCCAAGGCGGCCACGCTGGCTCCCACGCACGAAGCCCTACTCTGACCTCTGACCACCAGCCCCCAGGCTGGACACCAGGCAGGGCGGGTGGGGCCAGCTGCAACCTGGGAACCACAGTGCTCCGGACACCGAGCCCAGGGCACGGGCACAGACCCCATCCACACAGCGTCCCCAGCGGCACCGACTCTGAGACACTGAGGAGCAGGGGAGCCACCGTGGCGCATGGAGGAGGCAGGACTTGGGGCAGCAGGGCCAGCTGGGTGTCCCCTTCAGACGTGACCCCGAGGCTCGGGGCCCCCCCCCCGCAGCGCAGAGAGTGGACGGGAGCCCTGCCTCGCAGAGCAGGTCCCTGCGCTGACCTGCCCGGCGTAAACAAGTAGCTCCCAGCTGGGCCAGGAGGCCTGGCCAGGCCCTGGCTCTGCCACCAGCCAGGTGAGTCTGGGCAGGTCCTGGTGCCACTAGACCTTCTCCGAGGTCTGACTTCCAGAGGCGGCACAAGGAGGCCACCGTGGGGATGGCTGGCCACCAAGAGGAGACCCATGGCGGAGCAGCAGCGCGTGGCCAGGCCATGGTGCTGTGGGTGCCCGCTGGGTCGGGCAGGTGTGGCCTGTACCTGGCTTCCTGGGGGCAGTGGTGCTCCAGGAGTCTGCCCGCTGAGCTGCCCTCCTGTGGCCGGCGTCAGGGTGGATATGCACCTGGAGGGAGGCATGGACAGGTGTGCTGAGGGCCCACACGAGTCCCGGAGGGCCCTCCCTCACAGGCCTGGGGACCCCCAGCCTTGTCCACGTCCTGGAGCAGTCCCTACCTTATAGGACTGCAAGGCCCCCAGCCCCGCCCCGGAACTGGGGCTGCCCTCAGGGGCCTCCACACTGAACACGATCTGAAAGGCAAAGAGAGCAGGACCTGCGTCAAGGGCCTGGGGCACAAAGCCCCTTCCTGGAGTGCCGAGGGACACGGACGCTCCTGGGCGCAGCTCACGAGAACACCAGGGCCGCCTGCTCTCCTGCCAGGTCACCCGCATGGCAAGTCAGACGGGCACCTGGGGCACCCTCTGCTCCACCTGCCATGCGGCCGAGGTCCCCTCGCGTGACCCCAGGCTGGGGCACAGGCGCCGCCCGAGTGACTCCAGCAAGTTCTCTGCGAACCTCCCACCACGCGATATCCACACGCCGGGAGTGCAGCAGAGCTGCCCTGCAGGTCATCCTGTATGCACCCCGCCCCGTCAATCTAGGAATTCAACGCACTTCCGTGGGAACCTTGGCAGGATTCTTACAGGAAGCGAACCTGTCCAGCCCAGAGCTCACCCAGGAGAGAAAGGCCCAGCGAGCTAAGGGGCAACCAGGAGGGATCCGTTCTGGACAATTGTGCTTTGACTCACCAGAGAACTACAGTAAACAAGAGTGCAAAGCACATCGCTGCCAGAAAGATATATACCTATTATGTGCCATAATAATCGAAGATTAAAAATAAACAAAATCAAACAGCTGTCGGGCGTAGTGGCCAACGCCTGTGGTCCCAGCTACTCAGAAGGCTTAGGCGGGAGGATCGCCTGAGCCCAGGAGTTGGACACAAGCCTGGGCAACACAGGAGAGCCCGTCTCGAACAGCGGAGCAGGTGCCCGAATGACAGAGTCTGGGAAAAGCCGGTTGCTTAGTCAATAACACAGAACAACTGGCTCATGAGGGAAAAATAAAAGAAGATTTCTCTCCTCCACATCCCTCAGAGATGACTTCAGAAGGATCAGAAGCCTCGGTGCAAAATCTCCAACCGGACAGTGTGGTTTGGAAAACACACGAGGCCAGGCTCATCACCTGAGGCCA
This sequence comes from Cheirogaleus major, assembly GCA_963574435.1. Classification (NCBI taxonomy): domain Eukaryota; kingdom Metazoa; phylum Chordata; class Mammalia; order Primates; family Cheirogaleidae; genus Cheirogaleus; species Cheirogaleus major. Next base: position 25,665 of record CAUYPO010019534.1, read on the forward strand.
GGAGGCTCGAGCCTACAGGACACATACCCAACCAGGAAGCCTGTTCACCAAACCCAACGTGAAAACGGAAGAGACAAGGAGAGAACATGGGCTTCATGCACTAACGGGTTGACACTGAGTTCACAAAGAGCCCTGCGGACCAGCAGAGAAAGACAACCCATGCGCCAGGAAAGGCGCACAGAAAAGGAACCACAGATGGCCAAGACACGTCATGAGGCCACACAGAACACAAAGACCACACGCCCTGCTCTGCCCAGCCGACTGGCCCGGCGAGCAGAGAGCCCTGGAGTCAGCCCGGAGGCACCAACAGAGACATACATTTGCCGTGAGCTCAAGGAGACGCTGCTGGGACGGCGAAGACCCAGAGTCACCGCAGGAAAGCGGTGAAAACTAGAAAACACCCACGAAGCAGAGCACGCCACAGCTAACAGAGCACTTAGAGATGCTCACGGATGTGTGCACATGGACACATGTGTACTGTGCGTATGCTCAGGGATGCGCCTCGGATGGGGTGTAAGCATAGGAGACAGAAACTTATGTAGCCATTTTCACGGTCAAGACAGCCAAACAGGCTTTGCCCTTCAGCGGAGCCCCAGCCCGCAGGGACAGAGACAACGACCAGCTTCACTCAGCTGCGGGGGCAGGGCGGAGGCTGCCTGGGGCAATGGCTCCTTCACCACCTCTGGTGCCTCAGCCCCAGGCAGCCCTCGCTCTGGCCCTGAGGGAGATTCAGACAAACCCAGACAAACCCGCTTCCTCGCCCTCCGCAGAGTCTCCCAGCAAGGGCTGCCCGCAGGCCACCTGCCCCTCTGGTCTCGGGCATCCCCTGCCTCAAGGATGGGCCAGCCACTGTCCTGTGCACACTGTCCACACCTGCCAGCACCCAGGTCCCGACAGGAGCGCCGGGCACCTGCGTGTGCTCAGGAAGCAGCAAGGGATGAGCAACTGATCAGTCACACGACGGGCAGCGGCTGAGTCACCTGCCAAGGGCTACTTACAGCACAGCCAAAGGAAATTCCCAACCACGGCATGAGCAGCGTTTTGGCTCCAGAGTGTGGAGGGAGGAAGAGGAAGCTCCATAAATGGGAGCCTGGGGGACCGCACAGGGTGAGGCCTGGGGGCAGCAGGGCCTGCCTCACCTGGCTGTGGGCCTTGGTGCCCAGCAGCAGCACCAGAGCAGGAAAGATCGGATTCCTTGGAGCTGCTCCTGCTTAACCGCAGGGACGCATCAGGACAGAGAAGCAAGGCCCACCGGCAGGAGCACACCAGAGGGTCTGGCCCTGGGACACGCCCCGTCCCCTTGAGGAAGACTGGGAGGACAGAGCTGTGCTGTCTTTCCAGCCCCGATCCCTTCACAGAAGAGGAGACGGAGGCTGAGGTGGCCAGAGCGGCCAAGGGGAGGTCTCACCAGCTGTCCCGGGGCCCACGGCTCCAAGCCCATCAGCAGGGACGCAGCAGCCACACCACAGACACGGGCTGGCCATGGACCCCAGGGGTCTAGCGCTGCCTCCCTCCCGCATGAGCTCCCCGCAAGTCCAGGCAGACACTTGTGGAGCCACCACACAGCTGGGCAGCTTCTGCCAACCCCCCGTGACCTCAGGTGGCCTGGAGGTGCACAGGGTGGGAGGGGAGAACCTCACGAGGGCGGTCTCACACAGCACCACATATCACACGGCTTCCTGGGCCTCAGTTTCCCCAAGGACCAACAGCCCCACAATCAGGACTCTTGAAAGTCTGCTTCCGAAAGACCCCCCAAGCTCAGGAGAGACACCTGTGCCCAGAGCACCCAGAACTGGGCTTGCCCTCGACCAGCTGGCCGAGCAGCTTCTGCAGGGAGAACAGGCACCGACTCGAGCACGTGGGCTGAGGGCGTGGCTCAGCTGACGTCCCACGAGGGAGGGGCAGGAACGTGGCCAGGGAGAAGAGGGATGAGTCTCACTCCTCTTTCTTGGGCTGGCAGAGCAGAGCACAGCACCACAGGGCCCGGTCTTTCCTGCGATGCTGCCTGGGAGGCGCCTGACCCCACACTGCTCCTCACGGGAGCCCAAGGCAGCTGCTGGCCTCTCCGTAATCAGTGGGCTCTGCTGGCCTGAGGCACCGGCACGGTGGGGTGGTTCCCTGGCCCTCCCTGCCCTGGGCGTCCTCACCCACCAGCACCACCCTGTGGGACTGGCCAGACCTGTCCCCGTGGCTAAGTAGACTTAGCGCGGGAGGAAATGAGTCTGAGGGTGTTAGGACCCCAAGCTGGTGTGGGGGCCTCTGTGCTGCCCCAAGACGAGACGCAGCCCCCAGCTCGGCAGAAGGAAACACCTGCCCAGAGCCGAGCCGGCCCTACCTGGATGATGTCTGCCAGCTTCTGCAATCCAGCCGTGTTGGTGAACACTCCGGTGCCTGTGAGGGGGTGGAGAGCTGGCATCCTGACCACGGGTGGGGCGCCCCGACTTGGCCACCCAGCCACGAGCCAGCCGGCCCACACTGCCCAGCTCTGCCTCACACCCAGTGGGGTGCCCAGCTTCGCCTTCCCCTCAGCCCTGTGTAGAATGCGGGGTCTGCTCTTCCCAGTGGTCAGGGGGAGCCAGACAGGGATGGGGCC
>CAUYPO010019537.1:0-25668 GCA_963574435.1 Cheirogaleus major
CACCTCGTCTTGGCTCGCCTGTCTTGGCACAAGCGGTCTGGCCTGGTTCTTGGACTCCAGATACTCGACGGTGCCGTAAGCCACCATGGTGACACTCAGGACCCCCAGGAGGATGTAGAGTTTCACGTAGACGCAGAGGAATGTGCTGTACCCAAAGGCGATGACGAACCCCAGGGCTTCCCACAGGCGGTAGCTGGCGAAGGCGGCCTCCTTGTTCTCCTCGAACAGCACGCCAAAGAGAGCTGCAGGGAGAAGGTGACATGCTGTGGCAGGTGTCACACAGTGAGAGCTGTAGGGAGAAGGTGACATGCTGTGGCAGGTGTCACACGGTGAGAGCTGCAGGGGAGGTGACATGCTGTGGCAGGTGTCACACAGTAAGAGCTGCAGGGGAGGTGACATGCTGCGGCAGGTGTCACATGGTGAGAGCTGCAGGGGAGGTGACAGAGCAGTGGCAGGTGACACACAGTGAGAGCTGCAGGGGAGGTGACAGTTTAGTGGCAGGTGTCACACGGTGAGAGCTGCAGGGAGAAGGTGACATGCTGTGGCAGGTGTCACATGGTTAGAGCTGCAGGGGAGGTGACAGTGCAGTGACAGGTGTCACACAGTAAGAGCTGCAGGGGAGGTGACAGTTCAGTGGCAGGTGTCACATGGTGAGAGCTGCAGGGGAGGTGACAGTGCAGTGGCAGGTGTCACACAGTGAGAGCTGCAGGGAGCAGGTGACATGCTGTGGCAGGTGTCACATGGTGAGAGCTGCAGGGAGCAGGTGACAGTGCAGTGGCAGGTGTCACACAGTGAGAGCTGCAGGGAGCAGGTGACATGCTGTGGCAGGTGTCACACGGTGAGAGCTGCAGGGGAGGTGACAGGGGAGGTGACAGTGCAGTGACAGGTGTCACACGGTGAGAGCTGCAGGGGAGGTGACAGGGCAGTGACAGGTGTCACACAGTGAGAGCTGCAGGGGAGGTGACAGGGGAGGTGACAGTGCAGTGGCAGGTGTCACACAGTGAGAGCTGCAGGGGAGGTGACAGGGGAGGTGACAGTGCAGTGGCAGGTGTCACACGGTGAGAGCTGCAGGGGAGGTGACAGGGCAGTGACAGGTGTCACACGGTGGGAGCTGCAGGGGAGGTGACAGTCAGTGGCAGAACCCCAGACACCGGCCTTCCCCTCGCTGCAGGAAACAGTGTCGCTTTCCCACCGCTCGATTTTCTTGACAAAATCAGGACCTTTTCCTTTCAAAACACAAGGATTCTTTCCCACTGTGGGTCCCAGTGATCAGGTGACATCCTGTGGCAGGGAAGAACTGTCATCTGTTCAAGGAACACAGAACTCAGGAAACGCTGAGGAATCTCGGCCGCCCGCACTCCCTAGACCGCGAGGACACCGCTCAGAGAGGGACTCGAGAAGGCCAGGCTTGGCGACGGGACATTTAGGGAATGTCACAACGGTGTGGGTTAGCTTAGCAGGCGAGTGGTCTCCACCTCACCGGTTCCAGACGACCACGGCAGGGTCGACCAGGCACTGCCGCGCGAGACTTTGGTTCCTATCCCAGAGCGAGAGTTCGCCACGCGCGGCAGGGACTCCCACCTGCGCCTCCACGGAAGGCGGGCACTGATTAGACCCGCCTGGAAGGACGACTGGGGACCCTCAGGAGGCTGCCTGCAGGTTTGGGGGAGAAATGGCTAAGTGTGTTATGGGCCGAATCGTGTCCCCCAGATTCACAGCGTCAAAGCCTCAGCCCCAGGACCCCAGAACACGGTGCTATTTGGAGACGAGTCTTCACAGAAGGGACCCAGGTAAAGGAGGCTGGGCCGGCCCCAGCCCAGGTGACAGGCCTCGTCAAAGCCAGGACAAGGACACACACATGGGAAAGACCACGCGAGGACGGGGGGAACACGCCGTCTACACCGAGGGGGCCTCAGGAGAAACCGCCCTGCCGATTCCCAGCTCCCGAGCTGTGGGAACAGGTGTCTGCTGTTCAGGCTGCCAGCCGGGCACTTGCAGCAGCCCGGGCTGACGGAGACTTCTAGATGCCTCCCCTGGCCGTTTGCTAACGCCTTTGACGCGCAACAGGAGGCTGCTCTAGCGCCACCCCCAGGACAGGGCTGTCAGCCGGGAAGGTGGACGGGTCCATCCAGAAGGCCCCCTCCCAGCAACCCATGTCCTGGTGCCACTACGCCCAGGAAGGGCCCCTGTGTGGGGGGCCCACCCCCCTGGTCCCCTCAATGCCCTCCACCCCCCGGGAGCTCAGCCTTGCCGCTCTTTTCTCTGCTTCCCGCCAGCCCGGGAACAGCCCTGCGGGCTCTGTCCTTCCTCCTCCTCCCCGCGTGTCCCACAGCCCAAGGCAGAGGGAGAAGGTGGTGGGGGCAAGGGGCCGCCAGCTTTGGGGGGCTGGGTCACTCCAGCCCCTTTCTGACCCTGGGCAGGCCAGGAAGGCTGGGGTGAGGCCCCCGGGCAGCCTGAGTGTGGGGTGCTTCCCCATCCCCCGTGCTATAGAAACGGAGGATGCTTGCAGCGGACCCGGTTCCCAGCCTGGGGCTACAGTGGGACACGCGTGCTGGCGTGGGAGGGGTTCCCGAAAGGCCGAGCTCCCACCAGAAATACCTCCTGACAAAGGCCCCACAGGCACTGCCCGTGGGCCGTGCAGGGTGGCCTCCCTGGGTGACACAGGTGATACGGGGCAGGACAGGCCCCTTTCCTTTCTCTTGCTCGTGAGATTTACCTACAGCGTGTCCTTCCGGGCTTGCCCCGGGGGAGGGGGAGTGACCGCCGCAGGGTCCTGTCGCAGGCCGAGCCAAGCGGTCAGAGACGGGGGACGGCGGGGGCAGGGTGAGCAGTGACCGCAAACACACGCAGGGCCTGACCCCGAAGCACGCGGTCTCCCCAAAAGGGCTACCGATCGCGAGCTCAGCAAGGCCCTCGGGACAGAGGCTATTTCTTTAAATTTCTTAAATTCACAGGACCTCTGGGGCCGAGGAGGACGGGGGCCGTGGTCCCTCTCGGGCAGAGGAGTATTTCTGGACCCGCCATTCTGAGTCTGCAGCGGCGGGTGTGTAAGGTTGCTATGGCAACCGCGCAGCGTCTCACGGGCTGTCACAGTGAATAGACGGTGGAGTGGCCGGCACAGATCTGCTGCCAAAGGCTGAGGAATTCCGGGGCCCCTGGGGAGTGCGGAGCAGTGATTCCCAAATCCCGCCCCGGCAGGGAAGGAGGGCTCGGGTGGGCCCGTCGCCGACCTGCTTCTGAGCTGGCAGACCGCACTGGACCTCGCTCAGCGCCACCAATTAGGAAAGTACGCGGCCCACGCAGCTTCTTAAAAGAAAAGGCATTCAGGGAAAATAGAGCTAGAAATCCAGATTTTCTGTTCAAAACAACGGGAGTGAGAGCTATTCTTGAGATGGGGCCAAAGCTACACAAAATTTCCTGTTTTTTTTCCCCGCAGAGAATAGAGACCTCGCGGACGTGCCGTGCTGCACGGTGGCGCGCTCTGAGAGCCGGTGGCGCGGCCTGCGGGGAATTCGGTACTGAATGTCCCTCCTTGCTAGGGCGACAGGGAGTGTAGGTTCCACAGGAAATTCTCAAGTATGTGGGAATATTTCCCCCAACAATGGCTTTGTCTTTGAAAAAAATTATTTTTGCCTGTACTTAGAGACAGAATTTCATTCCCTCATCGAAGGGACTCCTTGTTCAAGGCACTCACTGGACTTGACCTTATTTATTGGACCTCAGGTAACGTTTCCCACCCTTCGGACAGGACCTTGCCTGAGAGCATCTGTGTCCGTATGAGGACTGGGGAATTAAGACAATTATTCACATGTCTGAGCAGCAAGAAAACCAAACACTTTTCACCGCGTTCATTCTAAAAATCAGGAAAATTATTGTATGAATATTGTGGGGCTGTTCACCCAGTCCTTTCCTTGACTTTTAATATGTAAACACTTTTTTAAATCCCCGTGAGTTCGGAGGCGTCACTTTGCATTTTGGGCAGGGGGATGGGACATGCATGTGACGTCTGTCCTCCTCGGGGGAAGATGGAACGGATTCTCTCTGGTGCTCGCTGGGTCCCTCCAGGTGGCCTGACATGCCACTAATTCACAATTCTGACTGCCAAGAAAAGCCAGAGTGAGTGTCTGTGTACCTCCCCTGCCGGGACTCAGTGTCTGTCCTGAGCAGCAATGTCACAGCCTGGCCTAGGGGTAGCTCCGATCTGTCCCCTCCAGGCTACCGACCTTGAGCCGAATGAGCCGGATCAGGGCGCGCAGCCAAACACGCACCGTCACCTGGACACAGAACTTCGCCAAGGCCACCGCGTAACTGAGGCAGGAGAAAAGACTGAGAAACACGATTCCTTAAGTCCAACAGTGAGGGTTTGTCCAAAGGCAGTTTTTCCAGCTGTCCTATAAATTGACCACAAGAAAGGGCCCGGCCTGGAGTGTCCAGCCCCTGGTCTGGGATGATGCGGACTTTGCCGTCCTCGGGTCTGGGGAGAGCGCCAGGCCCAGCCCAGCACACGGGGCCTGCGGCAGGTACGGTGCTTGTCTCACCCGACTTCCAATCCTGGGCCAGGGCAGAACAGTGACATCCCTCTTGGAGGGAAGAGGGTCTCTTCTGAGCCACGTTCACCTCCAACAGAACCCTCGATCTCATCTCGTCGACGTCTGCCAGACACTCAGCTCCCGGCTCTTGGGCCTCTGACATCCCCGGGCCTCAGTGGGGCCTGTTTCCACCCTAAGCCCCCATGCCTGTCATTTCAACACCACCTGAAAGGCACACCATCCGGACACCTTCCACCCGCATGCCAGCCCTGCCTCCTCCTTCCCCGAGCGACCCTCCCGAAACCCGCTGGCCCATCTCACCGCAGACAACAACCCGCCACCTACAAACACCTCCCGACGGCCACCCACGGCGCGTCCTCCCTGTGGATTCCGCCAGTGCCTTTCCCCACGAAGGTGAAGCTTCCCCTTTGCCTCGCAGGCTGTGGGACCACCACTTGTCCCTCCTGCTGTGCCTTCGACCTTCCTCCTCTGGCCCCCCACCCCCATCCCAGCCCTGCGCTCCAGACGAAAGACAAAGGAGAAGCCTTGACGACCCCCACACCCAGCCAGAGCCTCCTTGTCCACTCAAGCAGGTCCTCAGCTCGCCAGCTGCTCTCCTCCCTCGACAGTCAAGACGCCAAGCACCATGTCCTGGGAAAGCCACCAGAGCGACCCGTGGCTACTGACTGGCCACTCGTCATGGAAACGACGACCCCAAGTGAGTCCGACTCCTTCCCGGGAACCCCAGCACTGCCCAGCCTGTCTCTCTGCCTGATCCTTCCACAGGCACCCAGCTACCCTCTTACGCCCCGGGCAGGCCACGGAACCCCAGGCCACCCTCTTATACCCCGTGCAGGCCACGGAACCCCAGGCCACCCTCTTATACCCCGTGCAGGCCACGGAACCCCAGGCCACCCTCTTACACCTCGGGCAGGCCACGGAACCCCAGGCCACCTTCTTACACCCCGCGCAGGCCACGGAACCCCAAGCCACCCTCTTACACCCCATGCAGGCCACAGAACCCCAGGCCACCCTCTTACACCCCAGGCAGGCCACGGAACCTCAGCCCACCCTCTTATACCCTAGGCAGGCCACAGAACCCCAGGCCACCCTCTTATACCCTGGGCAGGCCACGGAACCCCAGGCCACCCTCTTACTCCCCGGGCAGGCCACGCAACCCCAGGCCGCCTCCTGCACCAGCCACCTAGACAGCAATCACCAAGACTCGACAGAGCGTGACTCTGGAATAGCCTGTCCTGCCCTCCCCAGCCAGCTCCCACCCAGGGGCTCCCCCCGACACTCCCAGAAAACCCAGCCCTGTCCCCGAAGCCCGGTGGCACCCGGCGCAGATGCTGCTCCCAGCCACTGTGACACTCTTCGCCTCCAGCGCTGGCTTTTCCCCACCTGACTGGGCACTCCTGAGTGCTCAGCATCTGTCTAACCCAGCTTGGTGCACGGGACTCAGGCCTCTGGTCGGAAAGGCCCTGATGGTGGTGGAAAGTGAGGGGGATTGCCATCGCGAGGAAAGAGCCTGCGCCCAGGCTGCAGGCGGCACGGCTACTTGAGCTGGGCGGTGCCCATCCCAGGGACACTGAGTCACAGGAAGCTGGCGGCAGTGGTGGGGGCAGTCGGGGGGGTGTTCCTCTCTCGCATTGCGGATCCGAGTAAACGCTCAGAGCAAACACGTCAGACCAGAGTGTGACTCCGAAGCCCCCCGGGCTGCCCGTTCCGTCTCGCAACTCACCTCTCCTGGCGTGGGCACACTGCATCCGATGGGGCTCCGCCGGCCCTGCCCAGCCCTCCGCGCCGGCCGCTGCGCCTGGGACACACCAGGGAGACCTGCGGAGGAGGGGGCGGGGCACTCACCGTTGTTCTGCGTCTGCCACACGGCGTCCGACACGCCCCACAGGCCGGAGAACACGAAGAACACGGCCAGCTGGTCGGGGTGGGGCGTCCACAGCAGGAGGGCGACGGAGCAGCAGAGCTGGGTGGCCGCACCTGCGGGCAGAGGGGGGCGCCCGAGAGGTGGGCGGGCCGGGGTCCTCCTCAACACGTGCCTGGTGCTTAAGTAATGTCTCCCTACGATGCCCCAAGTGATCTCCTCGGGGGATTCGGACACGTGTTTGCAAACTGACGGGTGTGCACGTCCCCAGCTGCAAGGTGACGTCTGCCCCTTGTCTCCACGGGGCTTCCTGGGCCTTCCAGACAGGGTAGGGCGACGTCTGCGCTCCCACCTGTGGCCCAGTGCGTCCTAACGTTTGGCCCCATGATTTCAGCAGACACTGTGGCGTCCCTAGACTGGAGCAACAGGGACATCCTGTGACCTCCAGAGACTGCAGAGGAGCAGAAAGAGCTGGGTCTCCGGAGCCAGAAAGACGGGTCCACCCCACGTGCCCCAAGGCTATGTGATCTTGGCCAAGTCACTGCACTTCTCTGGTCCTCAATTTCCTCGCCTGTAAAATGGGCACCGTCTGCTGCACGGGGCGGTTGTGGAGATGACATAGGCCACGTGCCAAGCGGTGGGCCCCCTCGCAGGCACCAACAAGGCTCGTCGTTCCCTCCCTCTTGCGACACCTGCTTGGACCCGCCCTGCCTGGGACCTGGGGGCTGTCTCCACTGACGCCCATTTCTCACAATTCACAGCATCTGCGTTCTTCTCTTTTCTTCACTTCCGGGAAAAACGGAGAGTGCTGTGTGTTTAGAGTGGAGGCCACCAGCTATAAAGAACTCTCGCCTTTACCCACTTTGTGAACAGACGATCATGAACAAAGCTGCCACAGCCCAAGCGTGGCCCCCAGGTGGCCCCCGCCTCCCCCAGGACCCGGGACGGGCTCAGGGTCCCTTGTTTTTGCCTCCACGAAACCGTGCACTGACCCCGCCTGCCCTCTGGCCACGCTCCGCTGAGCCCCATGTGGAGGACGCGAGTGGCTGGCGGGAGCGACCCACTCCCTGTGCGGCATGTGCTGAGCGCAGAGCCTGCCCAGAGCCCAGGCGGAGGAGAAATCCGACTCCCGCCTGTCCGTGGACAGGAGGAAGGCGTGAACGGGCTGGGGTCCCTGCAGGGCTCTGTGATTTCAAAGCGTCTCACGGACGCACCAGCACCGACGCGGCGCACCTACCCAGCACGTAGAGCGCGATCCTGCCCGTGTACTGGGAGATCTTCCCGTAGAGCAGGGAGCACAGCGAGTCGGTGGCCGAGAAGCAGATCATCACGTAGCCGACAAACTGGATGCCCAGGGCGCAGGTGACGTAGGACTGGGGGAGGGAGAGAGCGGGTCACGCAGGCTCGGCTCCTCTGGGGCCCGAGCTTAGGAAGCCGGAGCGGCAGTGGCGGGCGCGCCCACAGGTCCCTGGGCAGAGAGCTGCTATTTGAGGGAAAATCCTCTCTGGGGCACAAACTGAACAGGAGCAGTTTGGACAGATGTCCGGACAAAACTCCTCCCTGTACGTCCCTGGCCACTAGTCGCGACATGCGACATTTCACGCGGTGGCTAAGGTGTGCCGGCCATCCCCTAGTGCGACAGTCGGGAGAAGACGGAGAGAAATGGAGGGAAGTTCTGCGTCAGAGCCCAGGAGGTGGAACAGCGCCCCGGGCCCCGGACGGTCACAGTGACTCTCTGGGCAGCCGCACGGCCGTCCGCGCTCGGACATCCTCTCGCTGTCCCTGCGCCTCCGGTCTCTGGGTGGAACCGGGGACGGGCACCAGAAGGGGGCTGGGGGCCGCCAGGCCTCACTGCAGCCACAAGCGAGGGCAGTGACAAGTCTGATGGGGGGACGTGTCCAAAGCACCAAGGAGACTTTTTTGTCATCTTGTTTTTTCCCTTCTGAGCCCCTAAGACTCGACATCAAGACTGCCCTAAGGGCAGCGTTGCCAGGTAAAACCCAGGACACCCCACCATTGTGGGGCCACTTACACTAAAGGGCGTCTGTGGTCCACCCGAGATTCAGGGTGATTGTGCTGCGTCTTTATCTCGCTAGGGTGGCAGCCCCGACTGGGCAGGAGTCGTGGTGGGGGCCGGGGAGGGTCTCTGTTCGGGAGAGGTGCCACACGGAGGGCCGGCCGTGGGACACAGGCAGCCTTCCAGGCCCAGCCTGGCTCTGGACAGCCCCTGCGTGGCCCGTCTCCTGCCCAGCGCGTGCGGGGGGTGAGGACCTCGGCTGTCATCTACTGAGGGGTGGCTTTTAGGACAAAGCCTCACTATAGGGCACCTTCCAAGCATCGAGAGGCTCCTCAAAATAGGACACCCCCCCACCCGGCAGGCAAACCGGGCGACAGAGGCCCGGTGAGAGGCTCCCTGCAGTGAGCTGGGTAGAGCTGATTGTGTTGACTGTCACTGTGTGCCCAGCGTCCTGTGCCACTCCGGTCAGCCCCACAGGGGCCTCCCCTTACACAGGGAGGGGCCGGGCAGCACCTGGGGAAGGCGCTCACCTGGGGAGAAGGGGATTGGGGTGGACAGGGAGACAGAGCCTGCATGGCCTCACTGCTTTCTAGTAAGGTCTAGTTTGAAAACCAGAGCGGTGAGGAACGTCAGTGCTATTCATAGATTTCACACCCTTCCTTAGTGTGCTCTAAAGCAAGGGCATAGGGCAAGAGCCAGGCAGCCGCCATGAGCTGAGTCAGCACCCGCTGCCCGTCTGACAGCTCCGCCCTTTTCCCAGGGAGACACGTATCAGGCAAGGAGTGTCCCCTGAGATAAGGAGTCTCAGCTCCCGTGAGCTGGCTACTTGGAAGCTGCACCTGAGCCATAAACTCAGCTACCGTGGGGCTGGGCACACAGGAGTCCCCTTCCCGCCAGCCGGGCCGGGAGGGTGGCCGGAGATGCCGTCCCCCCCGCAGGTGCAGACACGGGCACGGCAGTGGTGCCACGTGTTTCGTGAGCGTGTGACTCATGCTCTGTCCTACCCTGGTGTACTCGCCGGAGAGGAAGCCCTGCTGCAGGCCGCTGTACAGCGGCAGCAGGGTCAGGAGGCGCAGGCGCTTGTCTCTGAACAGCTTGAACGTCGACAGCAGTGTGGACCAGAACGGTGATGATTTCTTCTCTCCATCTTCCCGCTGAACGTCTTGTATGTTTTCGAGAAACACAATGATCAGCAGGATGGCCAGCACACCACTCCCTGAGGGGAAGGCAGAGACAGCTGCGTCAGCACCCACAGGGCCCGGGAGGAGCCCAGGCCCAAATTTGCCCAGAAAGGTGTAGCTACGTGCCACCTGGGAGCTTTGCTTGCAACACGCATCCCACCAGCTGTTGGTTAGCCGAGTGCATTTCCGTCTCCTCCACTGGACTCTAACCTGTTGGTGGTGCAGTTCTGGTCTCGAGCACGGTGCCTGACACACACTAGCGCTCGGTGTGCCTACTCAGTCTGGATGAAGATTTCACGAGTGCACACTCGAAACCTCTGATCTGGAAGTGGCTCTACAGGGGCCTGAGTGCTGGTGGCAGCTCACTGTCCCTCCACGAGGACAGAGGTCTGCTGTGCGTGCTAACCTTCCAGCCTCCACTTTCCAGCAGAGTGCTGGACTCCGTTCCCCAGCTCTGACATGTACCAGACCTTTGATCTCCAAGGACATGTTCCAAGGCCTTCATAAATTCCAAAATTCAAGGATGACAAAGAATACATATAGATTTCCCTTAGAATCATTTAAAAACCCCTCTAAATGTATCCTTTCCAAAGCAGTAAAAACCCTTTGAACATAAGAGTTAAGTCATAGATCGGACACTCGTCCTCTCTGAAAAGAACCAAGGTTGTGACTAGAGGTCACACCTGCACAGAGCATGGTGGAGAGAGCCCTGGAGCTCCGTAGAGAAGACGAGGAGGCCCTGAGCACAGGAGAAAGAGGCAAGAGGCAGTCCGAGGTCCACGCCCACAACACTCTGCCGCAGTCCCAACCATGGAGAGCGCCTCTGCCCACACGAACCCTGACACGGGCCAGCCTGGTGACCTGGGCACCCTGCAAGGGCAATGCACCAGGCAGGGGACTCATGCTGTGTCACACACACCTCCGAGGCCTAAGTGACTGCAGTTTGGTGCCATTGTGAGAGTACATCAAAAAACCGGAATAAGCAACTGTTGCACCAGATGCATATATAGCGATGTAAGGGCACAGGAGACATTAAAAGCAAGGAAATGTGACACCACCAACAACACAATACTTCTCCAACAACAGATTCCAATGAAAAAGAAATTCAGAAAATACTGAAAAAATTAAAATTTGAATACTAAAGAAACTCAGTGAGATACAAAAGAATTCCAAAAATCAGTACAAAGAAATCAGAATAACAATTCAAGATATGAATGAGAAATTTGCCAAAGTGATAGATATCACACACACATACACACACACACACAAAACAGAAATTCTGAAACTGAAGAATTCACTGAATGAAATACAAAATACACTTGAAAGCTTCAACAATGAGCTAGATCAAGCAGAAGAAAGAATCTCAGAGCTTGAAGACAGGTCTTTTAAAATAACTCAGGCAAAAATGAAAAAAGAATGAACAAAGCCTTTTCAGACACCATAAAGTGACCAAATATATGAATTATCAGTATCCCAGAGGGCAAAGAGAGAAAAAAGGTTTGGAAAACCTATTTAATGAAACAGTAGGAAAAAACGTCCCAAGTCTAGCAAGAGCTTTAGACATTCAGATATAGGAGGTCTAGGAATCCCCAGACAGATACAAGGCAAAAAGGTATTCCCCATGGCATATTATAGTCAAACTGTCTAGAATTAAAGAAAAAGAGAGAATTCTAAAAGCAGCAAGAGAAGAGCATCTAGTTACCTATAAAGGAACCACCATCAGACTAACAGTGGACTTCTCAGCAGAAACCCTAAAGGCCAAAAGAGAATGGGATGATACATTCAAAGTGCTGAAAGAAAAAGAAAAAAACCTTCCAGCCAAGGATACTATAAATAGCAAAATCATGCTTCATAAATGAGGGAGAAATAAAGTTTTTTTTAAAGAAGCGAACGCTAAGGGAATTCATTACCACTAGACCAGCCCTGTAAGAAATGCTCAAGGGAGGCCGGAACCTGGAAACGAAAGGATGATGGTTATCATTGCAAAACCACAAGAAAGTCTAAAATTCAGTGGTAAGGCAAACACGATTGCAGAAGAGAAAAGACCCCCATGGCACCGCTATAGAAACCACCAAACTGTGAGGACACACGATGAGCCAGAGAGGAAGGAACAAAGAATGTGCTGACGGGGCAGCATTTCACACGTCAGTAATAACCTTGAGTGTAAATGGACTTAACTCTCCACTTAGGAGCATAACGGCAGAACAGGTAAAAAAGTAAGATACAACAATATGTTGTCTGCAAGGAACACACTTTCCTTGTAAAGACACATACATAACAGGATGAAAGTTAAGAGATGGAAAAAGATATCCCCTGCAAACGGAAACCACAAATGAGCAGTAGTAGCGATCTTTGTATCAGATAATAACAAACTTTAAGTCAAAAACAATAAAAAAGAAGACAGAGAAGGTCACTGGACAATGATAGAGGGATCAATCCGGCAAGAGGACATAACAATTTTAAATATGTGTGCACCCAGTTCTGGAGCACCGCGATTCACAAAGCAAATATCCCTAGACCTGGCTGCTGCGTTCGCCGCTGCAGAAATTCAAGGATCCCATCGCAGTGGGACTTGCTGTTAGACAGCACTGGTCCCCTGCGTTTGATCTTTATAAGGACAACACCTGCATGTGATCCAGCCCAGCACATTTTGCAAGGATTTTTCAGGTGAAGGAAATTTGCGCTGGGGGAGATAGTCTTTGTCGACACAGGAAAGAGATTTGGTTTTGCTTTGCTTGGGACTAGGCGCCGGGTTGTGGGGCACGTACCGGTGTAGATGCCCAGCAGGGTGTAGATCAGCTCCGGGGAGGGGCGCTGGGTGCTGTTGCTGGACGTGGTGGCCATCAGGCAGTCCCTGGCCCCGCAGGTCGCGAGCTGCTCCTCTGGGATGGCCTCTGTGAATTCAGAGCAAACAGGCGCTATGAGAAGACAGGTGTTAATAATCGGACAGGTGCCGGCACCTGAGGACTAAAAGTGCCAGTGGAAAGGAGGGCGCACACCTGAGGTCAGGGCTGAATGACCAGGGTCTCTAAATACAGTTACCCCCAACACACGTGTCTGTGGACTTGCTTTTAAGATGCTTCAGCTGGGAAGGAGAGAATCACATCACTGTTATGCAAAGATTCAGAGAAGAACAAACGTGGATTAAATGCTGGTTACTTGTTAGATTACTTTCCTGACACAACTAAACTTTCTCGACTCCTCAAAACTAGTCAAAAAGAAGAAAGTACATCAAATTGGGAGTCAAGAATGCTGGGTTCTCTTTCACGGTAACCAGTTCCATGACTTTGGGCAGGTGATGTGAGAACTTGTCTGTTGTTGAAGGCCGGTGTTAGCCCCCTGGTCAGTTCGAAGAACAAAACGTGAACCACCGAAGACTCCCAGCCAGCAGGCGCTCAGGAGGAGCGTTCAGCGTCTGCTGTCTTTACAACGCAACTTTCGCACACACAACTTCACGGCGTCTCCTAGGCTGGCGAGGGACTGGCCGTCACAGGGTCAGGGGCATGGAACGGCAGAGAAGCCCCTCGAGGCCCTCAGAGTGCCTCCTACGTCCGTGACAGTGCTAATCCTCCCTGTCGCTCCACTCACACAGCCACGCCACGGAGATGGAAGCTTCATCGTGGTTTCGCCGAGTCATGGCTGAGATGCTCTAGCCCTGTGGCTTCCCTTCCTCAGGTCCACTTAACAAGAACGACGCCGTGTGAGAAGAGGGGAGGAGACCTGGGTGACCGCGTTTCCCAAAGGTGGGTTTTACAGGGACAGCAAGGTGGAGAGCCCCATTCCCACTCAGGAGGGTCAGCGCTTTCTGCCCCGTGGGGGAAGGTTTCCCGTACAACTGAAGCGGTTTCTTTCCTCTGCCCTTGCTTTAAATCCTCAACATGGGCATCCAAGGTGCCGTCACGAAACAGAGACACTCTTGAAACCGTGTCTGGGCAGGGTCGGGTAGAGACGGGTGAATTGAGGCATCTGCCCGTCCACTGTGCATCACGGGAGTCAAGGAGAAGGATCAACACGCAACTGGTCAGTGGACCAGGTTAGTAGGAAAGTAGGTCAGGCAAACCCATTCTTAGACAGTGTAGAAAGGATAGCTGGGACTCCATGAACCCAAATTCCTCACACGGTTTCCCCACATGCCCTTCCATGGCCCCCCTGCCACTGTGGTCACGGACCTTAAGACCCACGTGACTGCCAGGTGGCGAGCAGGACCTGGCGACCGGGCCACGGGCGGGTCGAGGCTCACTCGTGTGGGGCCTGCTCACCTGCCCAGGTTATGGGATGGAGACAGGTGCGCCAGCGGACCCAGAGACCCCTCCGTGGCCAGCGCTAGGGGACAGTTGCGGTCCCCTTTTACCTTTACTGGGGGTCTGGCCAAAGACCAGAGACGAGATCAGATTGCCCCACACGCCGGACGACTGGAATATGAGGAAGAAGATGCCGAAGTACTGGTTGACCACATCTCTGCCGAGCTTGCCCGCCTTCCGTGCGTAGGCGTTGCCCGCGATCGTGAGGTACGTGCACTGGGCAGACCACAGCGGGGCCGCCCCCAGCCCCAGCAGTATGGACGTGGGGATCAGAGTGTACCTGCGGGACGAGAGGCAGACACGTGGCACCTGCGCCCCCTCCGCCCCTCCTCCGTGTGGTTGGGAGAAGGAAACCTGCGCAGGCGACTCTGCGTGCTGACGGGTTGGATCGGTGGGTTCCCCGGGAGGTTCTGACACAGGAGCGAGCTCAGGGCCGTTCTGGTTCAGGGCCATTTGGGAGAGTGAAATTCAAGGGGAGTTTTTTTTTTTATCTGGATGCAACTACAAAGCTCAAGCTGAGCAGCACAGAGAAGGTGGGTGGTTTCTAGATATTTCTAACAGCTTCACCTTAAGAGGTGACTGATCATTTGATTGGCTCAGCCCTGTCAACAGGGGTCCTGTGAAGATGGGGAGGTTGCAGGAAAGGCAGGATCTGAAGCACTGTAATCAGCACGTCCTGGGGCAGTCCAGGGGTGCTTGGTGACAGTGCTCTTGGGGACAGGCAGGCAGCCCGGAGGCCCTGGGGCTTGATCTCTGCACAGCTGTCCCAGCCAGGAGCAGGCGGACCTCAGGCAGGGTCCCTGTGGCCAGCCGGGCTGTGCCCACCTTCCGAGGATGGGCTGCGGGTACAGCGTTTGGTCCAGTGGTTGCATCCTGGCTAAGTCTCCATGAGACTCACCCTAGTGAGCGTCCACGTTAGATTCTCCCTGTCGTTACTGGGGCCAGAGACGTCCCCTGGTGCAGAGAGGGAGGCCGAGGCCCAGGGCGGTCCCAGGAAGAGCCCGAGATGGGGACTGGACTTGGGGGAGCCAGCAGGGGCCAGAGGAGTCCCGGTGGGAAATCGGCAGAAACCACCCTGTGGTCCTGCTGGGAAAGGGGGGATTGGGGCGGCAGAGCGTGTTTTGAGAGGGATGCGGGGATGGGGCCGAGGCCGGCCGTACCAGCTGGCGGAGAAGTTGCCCAGGGAGAAGGCCACGTAGCCGCACATGGAGACGGCGATGGTCCACTTGCAGCCCAGGCTCCGGATGAGCAGCGGCGGCAGGAACATGGAGGACAGCAGCACGGCGCCGTACAGCGTGCTGAGCGCCGACACGCCCAGGCCCTGCTCGCTGTACAGGCTGCTCTGTGGGGGCAGACTGGCCGTCAGAGGAGGGACTGGGCGCTGTGTGTCCCCCGACCCCCGGCAAGAGGCCTCGCTGCCCCAGCTGGGGGGAGGAGGCCGCAGGCAAACCCGGTCACAGCGAGTCGGCACTCCGGACACCGGGGAGCGGACGAACATGCCGAGCTGGGCCGGGGTGGCCGCGCGCTCTGTGGACACCTGCGGGCGGCTCAGCTGAGGTGTCACAGGCCCGGCAGGGAACCGGCTGGCACGCGCCACATCGCAGGGGCAGCATCGGAGCCTGACAGTGACAGAAGCTCAGCAACATCGTGTCTTCCTCTCATTTCACGTGTAAGAGGAGAGGAGGAAGAGGAGGAAGCCGGGGGCGAGGGCGGGGTCTGCCCCCCACTTCCCTGTGCTCCCCCCACGTGCACCCCGCTAGCCCCTCGGACCCCAGGGAGAGGGTGGCTCGGGCGGGGTCTCTTCCCCGCGGGGGCCAGAGCCCTTTCCCAGGTAGCCGCCGTTAGTGCCAGCAACGGCCAGACACAGAAACGAGAGCTGCTTCCAACTCGACACCCTGTCACGGCTGAGAGACGTGTCATCAGCCCCGTGGGAACGGTGACGGAGACGCCACCAGTGAGAGGGAGAGCAGGACCTCCGCCCAGGTCTGATGAGCCGAGAGCCAACTATCTCGGTGCCCTGGGCTCAGTCTGCAGGGTCGCCCTGACGCGGCCCCTCGGACGGTCACATGGACGGCAGGACCCATGTCCTCAGGGTGCCAGAGGCCAGGAGAGCAAGACCCAGGGGCTGGGGTCGGCTCCTCCCTCCTGGGCTTGCAGACGGCCTCACGTGGTCCTTGTCTGTGGTCTGTGTCCTAATCTCTCCTTGTGAGGACACCGGCCACCCGGGATTGGGGCCGCCTTAACTGCCTTGCTGAAACCCCATCACCTCTGTCCAGGCCCCGTCTCCACAGTCACGGCCGAGGTCCTGGGAGTCACGGATTCTACACATGCAACTTAGGGAGGACAGAGTCCGGCCCCGGACACTATTAAAATTCCTTCCCACTTGGTCTCCCCGACAACAAGACAGAATGTCTTGTATCGAGAGATCTGCACCGCGCTGCTGGCTTCCACCTTCCAGAACAGTCCTTCGCCCGTCATTACCCGTCCATTGGCGAGTCCAGACGCCCGCACTGATGGCTCTCGTGACGTCACCCATTCCAGCTCCCTCTTCTTCCCCCCTTACCCCTGCCCCTCAGCACGCTGGGTGCAGCTCACCTTCTCTCCAAACCACACCCGTCTCCCAGCACGGGAGAAGGTCCCTACGGCTCTCCCCGAATGCCGTCGTCCACGGAGCTCTCCTCTTTGATCTTGTTTAGGATCTCTCTCTCTGGACCAGCAACACGGCCCTCTGCCCAGCTCCCCGTCACCCCATCTGGCTGCAATCGCTTTGAGGAACACACTACTTTTTAAAATCTCTCCCAATGCCTTGCCCAAAGCAGGTGCTTAATAATATTTCTTGGTTCATTAAAACCAATTAAAAGCAGGAATGGTGAGTCCCATAGAAATACTGAAATCAGGTTGGAAGATGGAAATTATCCTCTGAAGCGGGGGTTAGCTGGGAATTTCTATTTATACCTCAAGTTGCCAGGAGTAGAGAGAGTTGGTTCAGCCTAAGCCTTTGTTTTCCTAATATTTTGCATTAAATACTCATGAGCATCAAATACTTGAATGAGTTGCTGACTCTGCGAATGTTGATGGAAAGCCCAGGTTTCCCTGGGTCGGATGGTCTTCACCACCTGCGATGCCGCTGCAGATGGGCGGAGCGTATTTGTCACGTGCAATGGAACTTGATTGCAAACCACTGAGAAGGAAGATAGACCTCAATATCCACAGTGGCAACAGAATTGTAAAAGCAAATGTCTCTTTCTGTGTGCATGACCACGTTAAAACACCTGTATCTGCATGTGTAAGGAGAGCCGGCCTGTAAAACGCACGCATGAAATAACCACATGTGCACATTGAACTTCCTGAGACATTACCTCATTGCTTCCGCTCATTCAACAGGACGGGCATGAAGCACGTTCCACTAGAGGCTCAGTGGTAAGGGGGAAATTAAAGCCGTGGCTGCCCTCAAGGAGCTGACGTGTCAGGTGTCAGGAAAGGCTACCTGGCAGGAGTGGAGGCCGCTGAAAGGGAGGGACGGGGTGGGACGTGCAGGTGAGGGAGAGAGGGCCCTGCAGAGCACACTTTGGCACCAGGGACACTGTGGAACACTCGGTGGCCTCTGCCCCAGCTGCCAAGCGCTTCTGGTAAGATGTGGCTTTAGGGTCTGCCGGAGCTAGGTCGTGGGGGGCCCACACCCTCTTGGAGACCTGGGTGGGCTCTCCAGGGTCACGGGGAGCCCTGAGGGCTTTCAGAAGGTCAAGGAGCAGGAATGATTTCTTCATTCACCAACGTTCATCCGGCGCCTTCTGTGTGTCCAGCGCTGCCCGAGGCACGGGGCACGTGGTGACTCGCTGACGTGGTCCTTGCACCCCGTGGAATGCACAGCCCACGGCTGCCGGTGGGGACTGAGCAGGCATGTGCCGTAATAAGGGCCTTGATACCAGGAGTGCGCAGATGCCCAGACCTCGGCTCCAGGGCGTAGGCAGGAGACAGGAGCGACCCCTGAGCTGAGACCACCTGGTCAGTAGGAGGCCCACAGCAGAGGCTGAGAGGAGGTGGCTGCTGCAAGGGGGTGCTGTGATTTAGTGTCCCGGGGTCCTGGCAGGCAGATACCTGGTCCAGCCCAGGGCGGGGACTCGCAGGAACAAGGCCATATCTTCCTGCTGGGGTTTCTGAGCTCAGAGGAGGGAAACCTGGGCCTGCATGCGGTGCTGCCTTGGGGCCGGAGAAGGAAGCCACCCAGGTACAAGCAGGTGGGCTGGTGGAGGGAGGTGGGCTCCTCCAGGCGGGCTGGGATGCAGCTGTCCCTGAAGTCTCTTCTATCTGCACATTCTGTTCTGCTTAAGCCAGTCCTGACGAGCAGGGACAATGACCCCAGGTAGAGCACGTTTCTATCTCCTGGATCTACGAGCAAGACCATGTGGCCGGGACTTGGGGATGGAGCAGGTGAGTGGGGGCTGTTGGTGCCCCTGGACCCCACCTGGCTCTCTCACACCGATAGTCTCCCAGGCTGAGGCCCGGGGCAGTGGGCAGAGCTGGAGGGAGGACGGCCACCTCCTCCCTGCACAGCGGCCAGCCTCCAGGGAGCACGTCCGGGTGCCACCGAGGGATTCCTGAATGAGGCTCCTCAGTGCTGGGAGCCACAGAGGCAAACGGTCATCTGCCACCTTTGTCTGTACCCTGGAATCTGCCGTCACCTCCGAGAGAAGGGACACTGGCAGCCTCTGGGCCCTCCCCCCTCCTTTTCCCTCTGGCTTCCAAGTCCAGAGGCCGAGGTGCGGCCGGTTGCCGGGCAGTGCCACATCCACAGGCTGCTTCCTAGGAACTCTGACCTCCCAATGACAGCCCCGCCCCGCCAGCAGGACCCCCTGCGGTCAAGCTTCCTAAAGGGACATGTCCTGGCTGGTCGTGCCCTGGAGAAGCTCTCCTCCCAGAAAGCACACGCCAACCACATGCAGCTCGGTTCAACCTCACAACAGAACGGGTGCCACACACACACCAACGCTCTGTGACAACAGCACAGCCCGGGGAGGCCCGGACTCCGAGAGTCGTGACCTGTCATGGCAAGGGGAGGCTGTGCTTCTCCTGCCCGCTGACTGTGAGGGTCACCATGGCTGTCACTTTACCCCTGGCGGTCCAATCAGAAACAGGACCACACTGAGTGCAGCCAAAGGAGACACGCACTTAAAAACTCAAGGCTTCACACCTGTAATCCTAGCACTCTGGGAGGCCGAGACGGGAGGATTGCTCAAGGTCAGGAGTTCGAAACCAGCCTGAGCAAGAGTGAGACCCCATCTCTACTAAAAATAGAAAGAAATTAATTGGCCAGCTAAAAATACATAGAAAAAATTAGCCAGGCATGGTGGCGTGTGCCTGTAGTCCCAGCTACTCGGGAAGCTGAGGCAGAAGGATTGCTTGAGCCCAGGAGTTTGAGGTTGTTGTGAGTTAGACTGACACCACGGCACTCTAGCCTGGGCAACAGAGTGAGACTCTGTCTCAAAAACAAAACAAAACAAAAAAAACTCAAGGCTGTGAGTGACCTTCCTTGCCAACCTCCAAAGCGTTTGCACATGGTGAGGACAGAAACTCTGATTCTGAACTCCTGGGCATGCTTCTCTGGTTCAGTACTATACACACAGTAGGTGCCTAATTCTTGTTTTTGATTGACACATCATGCAAGACCATACCAACTTGTCGTCAGAAGCTCTAAAGCTGTTTCGTATGTGACAGCCCCAGGCCCCAGGGCACAGCCTTGGGTAACAAATGTGCCCAGGGGGTAGTGACAGCCCTGTTTCCTGGCCAATCCTGGAATGCCCTGGAGGTCCAGCTCCCAGGTAAAGGTCAGACTTGGCATGTAACTACCTCGGGAAAACACATCGAATCCTCTTCTAGGTACACGTGACCAGCACCACGGCCTTTTAGAGAATGCTGTTAGGTTTCTACGTGGGCTCAGAGACCCGAGGAGGAAAAGGTACCACAAAGCTCAAAATATACAGAGACGGTCTTGTCAAAGTTCACGGTTTTGCTTCAAGCAGCCCGGGAATCTATAAGGTCCAATGAGATTGGACAAATGCACATCACTGCCCCTGACCACGAAGCCAGGGGCGTGGAACCGTAGAATTCACAACGGTTTTTCTTGTGTCTCTTTCCGACCACCCAAAGGCAAAGTACGTCTCATCTAATCACCGTCCCAAGACCCTTGCTCTCCTCCTTGTCCGAGACCCGCACACGCTACGCTGTTGCGTGACCCTCTTGGGACGGGAGTGGGGGCTGCAGCATGGGACCGCACACACAGACCGCTGCCTGTTTTAGAGGAACTTTTGGGGGGCGAGGAGGAAGTGCTAGGTGCATTGGGTATAAAGAAATTCCATTTCTTTGCCATCTGTGACCATAAGGATCCTTGGAGGCCAAGAGATGTTCCGAAGTCCGGACAGTGTGACGTCTCGTCTGCCCACACTCACCTGCAGGCTCTGCAGACCCCCGTAGGCTGTGAAGAGGAGCAGGAACCCGCAGGACACCATCAGGACGTTCCTCAGACTCCTATCCATCCTGCCGGGTCACCGTGTCGACTGCCAGTGGACGCGCAAATCGGTTGCTCCCTAAAAGAAGCCAATGGGTGCGCGTGAGAAACAGACTGTCCCGAGAAGTCCCATCCTCCCTGTCACTTGAGCTGGACGTGTGTTAGTCATTAAGGCTGCTGGTTAGTGAGCGTGGCTGTCGCCCGCCCAGGAGGCACAGGGAGAGCCGTTACTCATTCACCCGCTCTGCCTCCACCGTTGACCCTTTCTCGGGGGCAAAAGAGGAAGACTCTTACCAGCTGGTCTGTCAATCTACTTCTTCCTGCTAATCTCTAGCAGACACGGTCCTCATGGCAAAATGTAAATTGTATATTTTATATGCATGCATAATGGTACCTTCCGCGTTAAGAGAAATCGTCAGCGGCGCAGAGTGTAGACTTTAGTCTTAAAGAACGAAGCATGAATGTCAACGTCACGATACACAGTCCAGCTTCTGAAAAAGTGCTAACGTGATTATGAGATCCCGGGGCCAAAGTCTCAGTATTGCAATGGTTTTATAACACAGCAATAATTAAAAAAATAAAAACCTTGGGCACGGCGCTTTACAACGTGCAAAGCACTTTTAAGTGCGTCATTTCGTGTCAACTACAACAGTCTTATGATGATTATCATTACAAATCTGAGACCCGTTACAAGGCATGACACTGAACTTCAGAAAATGGAAGTGACTTTAGTGATTTAGGTCTGTATCCGTGCCATCCAATGCGGTAGCCGCGAGCCGCGTGTGGCTATAGAGTACTGGAAATGAGGCTGGAGTATCTGAGCAACTGAATCCCAATTGCATCTCATTTTAGTTAATTAAAATGAATGTTTACATGGGCACAAGTGGCTCGCGGCTACTGGGTTGGATAGGGCAGTTCTAGAGCTTTAAATAACTTACCCCAAACTCACAGCTACTAAGCAAGAAAAATCACATTTTATTCCAGTGTTAGCACAACTCGATGCTTGCAGGCTGAGTCCAGGGCTCTGTGGAGTCGGCCCTTCCTGTCTAGCTTGGGTCTGGAAGGCCAACCCTGCAGCCCTGGCCACCCCCACGCGCAGTGGCCGCACTACCCAGGACAGCACGCCATCCCCTCTGGGCTGCGCGGCCAGTGGTGAACGGGACGAAGTTCTTGCCACTTAATTGATTCAAGTGAAAAGTTGTATGAAAATAGTGTTTTGTATATTAACTAAACATGGATTATCATGTTTATACAGACACAAGAACACAGTCTCGCGAAATGTATTAGCCATGTGTGTGCCGCGGCCGGCAGCCACGGAAACAGATGAGCCCTGCAGGTTCACGTCCTAACCGTGTGACTCCTTAGCTGGGTGGTCTCAGGGGTCAGGTTACTCCCTGAGCCTCAGTTTCCTCTCGAAAAAGGAGCACTGCAAAAGTTCAAGGGGCTAATAAATTTGGAAGCCTGTGGAATAGCCCCTGACACATAGTAATCACCAATAAATGTTAATTAGCTGAGATGACACTTTGACTTTCAGAGAAAATACAAGTTGGAGCAATATGTAAAGAAATATACTTAGCAGAAAATGGATTTTTTTCACACTGACCTTGTTACCAATCAATAAACTTTGACTTCCTTCTATTTTTTTGGTGGCGTTTGGTTGACCTCAGTCTGGCCTGTTACTATCCACACGTGACTTGCGTTTAGAAGAGCTTCTCCGTGTCGTCTGCTGTTCTCTCTCCCTTGGTTGCTACCCTTTCCGGAACTGACCACGAGGACTTGCTAACAGGTTCTATGAGCATTTTCCAGCCTGTATGTCCCAAGGTGCTTCATGCCATGCACAGATAGGCCTGGGAGGTCTGTGTCACTTGTCCCACCCACACCCTCCCCGTCCCTCCAGCTGCCCCACTTATACCTGGAATTCAGTCCTGAGATCTTTGCTCTGACCACACCTGCCCTCTCCGTCCCTCCCTTCACTTAAGAGAGATTTTTAAAGCTGAATGGTGTATGTTACCATCTGCCTTTGTTCTCTAGTGGAATAAAACTCTTCTGAAAGAGTTGTCTACCAGTTGTCCACGGTTCCTGCGACCAGGACAGGTGTCAGGTGTGGTCACGACGTGGCTTCCTCATGAGCAGAAGGACGCTCCCTTCTTACCCGGGCCCGACTCACACGTTCCTGCAGGCGTGTGGCTGGAGGAGGGACGGGCATGGCATACTCTGCAAACTCACGCTGGCCGGGCTCTCAGCGCTGGCGCCGGTCACTAGCCCTGTGTCCCCTGGAGCCATGAACCCGGGCCGGGGGGACCTCCCACAGGCTGGAGAGATGTGGACATGCATGATCCCAGGGTACCAGTAGTCATTTCACCCCTTAAAACTAACAGCTAAACTGTATCAGCTTGAGCAGAAAAAATTATTTTATAGATCTGCTTGCATCTAATGGTCACTTGCTGGATAGGGGAATGAAAGCTGCGGCGTCTGATAGGAGCTCGAAGAATGAATGTTCCGGAGAACCCGGCACGTTGCACGGCACCAGTGGCTTTACCAGCCACTAGGTGCCACTGTTTTGCTGCCACTGAGCTCACCGACTGCTCCACGGTTTTGAGTGTGACATAATCACATTTCCAATCAGCAAACTTCCTGCTAAGAAGCTAAACATGGCTTTTAGCTTAAGGGAAGTCTAATCAGTGGTTTGCTCTTTTAAAGAAAGTACTCAGGTAAGTAAATTAATGTCAATTTTCTTGACATTTAAATCTGGAATCTTGAATAAAAGCAGCACCAAATACATTCAAATGTGCCTTGTTTATCAGGGTAGGTTTTTGTCTACATAAAGATGAAAAATGTATATACAAAGACTGGAACAAATTGTCCACTTTAGGAACTCTCACCCTTTGGAAATAAATTTGCTCGATACTCTATGTGCGTGTGTGTGCGTGCGCGCGCGCGCGCGCGCGTGTGTGTGTTTAAAGGAAGAGCAATTTGTATTAGCACAACTATGGCTTGAGAAAGTGTTTTCCGTTAGCAAACATTCCAAAGCATCCAAAATCTTGGAACACGCTGACGACCCTGCTGGACCCTGGCTAGAGTGGCCCCCGAGCTGAGAGGGGGACTCACCTGCACTAGGTCTTCCTCGGCTGAGGCATAGCCCGGGCGCCCGAGGAAAGGCTCTGGGGTAAGTGTGAGCCCAGCAGCTGATATCCACGGCTCACCAGGGAGGACAGAGCCCACCTTATGCCAACTCAGCGGGACATACTCTCATCCTCACACGGTTTCTGGGTCATATCAGCCCTCCAAATTGTCCTTGACATGCCCTTGAAATCCTGGGACTCTGGGTCTTTCTTCCCTCCGAGGTGCTCAGCACACACTTGTGACGATACAGCCCAACCCAGAGGGGTCTGCAGGGCCCCCGAGCAGTGGCTCCCACCGGGGTGAGGCTCCTCATCCCACACCGGGGTGGAGGAATTGGCAGGTCTATGGGTTACACGGCTTCCATCCCCTCTTTAGTGCAGCCACGCTGTGAGCTGCACTGCTCTCATGGAGCACACGTGTGTGCATGGACTGGCACACACACCTGCACACGTGCATGTACACGCACACACACACACCCCTTTTGTTTTCTTAAAGCACTGTCCCTTTTCCCTTTCCAATGAGCCTTCTGCTGCCTTAGATATAGAACCTACTTTTCTAATCCTTCCACAACAATTTTTGGGGTCTGCCCTGTGCCTGATACCATCATAGCTACTGGGGCTAGTGGGGCCCCTTTCACTGATGGAAGGGCCAGGGGTGCCCGCTCTCAAAGACGCTACATTCCGGTGGAGGAAACAGACAATAAACAACTGGGCAAACAGAGAACTCAGATGAATTCGACGGTGGAGAGTGCTGGACTGAGGACAAGGCAGTCACAAGACAGAGAGTTTGGGGCACACACGTGACCGGCCACCCGCACGGGGCGGCAGGATAAATAGCGCCCGGCGGACGGCAAAGCAGCCGGCCCCACAGACGCCCACCGAGACAGTTCCCCTCAACAGAAACTGAAAGCCTCGCTCTCAAGCACAGCCCAGGAAGTGACAGCGGCGCTTGGACTGAGTCAGACCCAGCCTGGCGCTTCCAGTAGCTGGGGACGCCGGGCTGAGATCCGGGTGGCCGAGGGCCAGGAACCTGTCTGTCCACGGAGCCTGCGTGAGGGCCGACCATGATGATTGCCCTGGAGCTTCCCAGGTATGTCGTCTGTGCAGACAAAGCCACCGTGACGTTAGGCTGCGCTGCCGAATCTCCAGAGATCGTTTTGCACCTTTGCTCCCCTGACACACAAACATCCGTACAATGTGAACTTTGTCCCCACGCTATTAATAGACGATGCCGCCCGTGTCCGCTTTACCTAGTTCGTGGTCTCCTCTGCTCCAGCCGCTGTCGTCGTACCTGGCGTCTCAAACCTGGAGGAACGGCAGAGGGAGAGGCTGACACATCCTCCTGGGCTGCTCCCGGCCGCTGTGAGCGGGACCGGCGCTCCTCGGCGGGCCCTGGGCCACCGTTGCACAACACGCATGTTCGCTCCCGTGGGAGACCGGGCCTGCCTGCGGAGTGGGTCTCAGCAGACCCGGGGCTGGAGACTGCTCGGCTCTCTGGGAACTGGGAGCAGCCTGCTGGGGAGTCAAGAACAGACTGGAAAGTTCCTGACACGATTCAGTGAGGGCACTTAATAGAGACCAGGGTTGAAAATCACTGCTTTTCTTTAGAAGTAAAATTATATGAGCTCATTTTTATGGCAAATCCTATACGTCTGCATATGTATATAGGAATATAAATGGATACATGTGCGTGTGCACATGCACGTATGCAACACATAGTAGGCTCATTGTGCATGCACCTGCTCACAGTAAACTTCTCTGGATGATAGCATTTGGGGGAGGAAAGGGGCATGTGTACCCTTTTATATGATGCACCTAGATATTATTTTTATATTTCTAGGAAGAACATCTAATTTTAAAGGGAATAAAAAAAATTTTCTTTTCTTTGAGGCAGAGTCTCACTTTGTTGCCTGGGCTAGAGTGCCATGGTGTCAGCCTAGCTCACAGCAACCTCAAACTCCTGGGTTCAAGCAATCCTTCTGCCTCAGCTTCCCAAGCAGCTGGGACTACAGGCATGTGCCACCATGCCCAGCTAATTTTTTCTATATATTTTTAGCTGTCCAAATAACTTCTTTCTATTTTTGGTAGAGACGGGGTCTCGCTCTTGCTCAGGCTGGTCTTGAACTCCTGA
>CAUYPO010019542.1:0-11115 GCA_963574435.1 Cheirogaleus major
TCATACTGAATGGGGAAAAATTGAAAGCATTCCCACTTAGAACTGGAACAAGACAAGGTTGCCCACTATCTCCACTTCTATTCAACATAGTGCTGGAAGTCCTTGTTACAGCAATCAGACAAGAGAGTGGAATTAATGGCTTCCAAATTGGAGCAGAAGAGATCAAACACTCACCCTTTACTGATGACATGATATTATACCTAGAAAACCCCAAGGATTCAACCATGAGGCTCCTTGAATTGATAAACGAATTTGGTAAAGTCTCAGGATACAAAATCAATACACACAAATCAGAGGCATTCATATACACCAACAACAGTAAAAGTGAGAACCAAATCAAAGACTCAATTCCCTTCAAAATGCCGACAAAGAAAATAAAGTACCTAGGAATATATTTAACTAAGGAGATAAAAGACCTCTACAGGGAGAACTATGAAACACTGAAGAAGGAAATCGCAGAGGATGTAAACAGGTGGAAGAATGTACCATGCTCATGGGTAAGCAGAATCAACATTGTTAAAATGTCTATACTACCCAAGGTGACCTACAGAGTCAATGCAATCCCTATTAAAATACCATCTTCATTTTTCACAGACATAGAAAAAATAATTTTACACTTCGTATGGAACCCGAGAAGACCCCGTGTAGCAAAATCAATCCTAGGCAATAAAAACAAAATAGGAGGCATCAGACTTCAGTCTTTACCAGACTTCAAACTATACTACAAGGCTATAGTAATTAAAACAGCTTTGGATTGACTTATATATTTTTGAAAACTCACTCTGGCTATTCTGCAGAGAATGGACTGTTAGGGAACAGAAATTTCAGCAGAGAGATTAGTTAGCCATTCATTGCTGTCATGGGAGTAGTTTGGACCAGCTTGGGGCAATGAAGATGGTAAGAAGTGGTCAGAGTCTGGATCCATTCTGACAATTTGGATATAGGGTATGGAAGAGAGAAATCAAGGTATGGATGTGGAATGGATATGTATGGATTTGATATGTGAGAGAAGAGTCCTTGGTTTAATGTTTTTATTTTTCTTCATTGACTCTAGTTTAGACTATTTTGTTCACTGATGTATTCTCAGCACCTAGAATGGTGCCTGGTATATAGATGATACTCCATATGTTTTGAATGAATGAGCAATAAAAGTGGTTTCAGTGGAGAAATAGGTGAAAATAATTGATCGATGTGGATAGTATGAGCGAATGATGGTAAGGAAGTTAATACAGAAACAGTTATTGAAATGAGTCACCATTAAGGGAAGCAGATAAATTGGGAAAGAGTTGGAAGGGAATTTCAGGTCAAGGGAGTTTTTTTTATTTTTAGTACTGGATGATATTACATCACTTTTATGTTACCAGGAATGAGACAGTAAAGAGGGAAAAGCTGACAAGTAAGGGAGAGATAAGACAATCACTGAAGTAATATCCTTGAGCAGGAGACAGGGAATAGGATCCAGGGCACCTGTGGCAGTCCTAGCACTAGGTAGGAACATAGACACCCCTGGTAACAGAGGGAAAGCTGAGATTGAAGTAAGTTGGTATAATTGATATTAGGAAGAATAAGGCATCATCTTTTGATTGCTATTATTTTTCTTAGTAAAATAAGAAGCAAAGCCATTTTCTGAGATTCTGGGAGAAATTATTTGAGGGTGATGGAGAGAAAAGAAAGTAAAAATATAGTTGTCCGAGAGAGTAGGAGAGTGAAATGGTTTGACATATGTAAAAGGATCATGGCACATTTGAAGTAAGTTGTAGAAAATTTAAAGAGAGGCCATTGAGGCATAATTATGCATTTTTCTCCAGCTATATTCAGATGCTTATTTGCAGATCAAGAGTTGGATTTATCCAGGATTGATGTTTTTTTTTTTTTTTTTTTTCCCAAGCAGGTACAATAGAGCAAGAGAGAGGCAGGTGTTTTGAGGGTACATACCAGAGCATGATTATACTGGTTTTAATTAAGGACTACATATGTAATCTAAACTAAGGTAAGAAAGGAAATGAGAACATAAAGGTAATGATGAGCAAGTCAAAGGTTGTAAGATCAATAGATTGGAGATTCTGGATATGGGGGTCGGTGGGAGTGGGTAGAAGAACTGACAGTAATAAGGCACTAGATGAAAAAGGTTGGAAAGATATGGTCAGAGATTTGAGATCATGGATTTGACCATGGGGTAGATGACTGAATTAGGGTGGAGTTGAGGCTCACTGGAGTACAAAACGTCAAGGAATTAACCTGTAGTTAACAGTGACTAAAGATTCCTATATATCAAACTTAATCCTTAATTCTATATATGAATTTTATCATTTCATTCTCACAATGCTCCAGTATTACAGTATTATTATCAACATTTTATAGATTAGAATGTTGAATCAAATAACTTGCCGAACGTCAGATTTCTGTGTGGTGTATCAAGGATTGGAACTAAGATGTTTTTGACTCCAAAACCTTTATGAATGACAGTACTTTGAGGCTAGGTAGGACTAAGTGACCTTAAATGAAATTCTGGTGACAAGTTGAGACAAATGAATGGCAGAGTTGGCATTGTAGTATCTGGGTGGCAGCACCTGGGGAAACTCTGGCAGATAGTACCTTATGTCATTCAAGCAGGGGCATTGGTAGGCAGATTGTCAGTATCTGGTGGTTTCTAGGTACTGAAATAAAGTTGTTTTAGGAATTCCAATAGAAGAATTGGCTGAATCAGTACCTTGCATATAACAGGTGCTCAAATGTTTGTGATAAAATGAATTTTTATTTGGACAGGATCTATCAGCAAACTCATCCCAGCAGGTCTTTGCCTAGGCATTTTACACATGTTATCTTATTTAATGTTTATAGTCCTTACAGGATGTATTTTTTTTAATGATTAGAATATCTTTATGACCCTTTTTCTGACTTATAAAAGAACATGGTCTTCCTTGGACTTAGGGAAACCCTTAGGTTCTTGAAAAATTCAAGGAGGAGGTAAATATGAGATAGCTCACAGGGGAGAGTACAAAGACTTTCTGGTAAACTGGACATTTCAAGACTCAAGTAACTAATTAGAAAAATCAAAATGTGACATTATTTTTATCCCATTCAGAGGAGTTATACCTGCAATGAGATGGGAAATGTTGGGATCCCTAAGAATAAAGGTCTTAAAAATCCTGAGATAAAGAACACTGCACCCCTTGCTACTTAGAACTAGTCTTTTGGTTGATTTCTGGCAGAAGCAGTGGATTCACTCACTGCCATTCCAAAATCACCTGAACCTAACTATGAAATCTCACCTGATGTATAAGATAGAATAATTATAATTATTTTAAACCTCAACATGGTATTAACTTGCCTTTTAATGGTAAACACTTACATTTTCAAACCACTACAAATAGCATAATCTTTTGCAATCCATCCAACTATATCTTGACAAGAGACATCAATGTGTTCCTGAAGAAGAAGACTGGCCATACCTGGTGAATTCTTACATAAGGCAATCATGAAGGCTGTTCTAAAATAACAGACAGATGACTTTACCCTGAGGAACTTTAATAGTTATTTAAACTGCTCATTTCATCTACTTTACCAATTTCATATCTCACCTGTCAGTGTATATTTAACCACTTACATGTACTAATAGACATAAGCATTTCGGGTGCTCAAGTGTACATCTTTGTAAATTACCACCAAGGCTAAAAGAAAGGGACAAAAAGGAAGCCTCTTGTCCCACTGGCATATTACATAGTTAAGAAGTTGCTAACTTAAAGTCCTTTGATGGGCAAGAAACTATGTTGATGTCAATTATCTAAAGTAGGCAAAGATTTCTCCATTAATTCCCTAGTCTTATGTAATAGATTGTAATTTAGTCATCTAGGGGTCAGATCAGAAAGAACTATCTGAAGGCTTAAAATAGTAATATTAATAATAATGGTAATAATAGTAGTCCTAGTAATTTCAGTTAATGATGCTTATAAGCATATGCTAGGCACCAAATTAAATACTCTCTCTCTCTCTAATCTTACTTACACACAACCCCCCTTGAAGGATATATTATTATCCTCCTTTTCATATCAGAAAATATATTTGGTGATAAGTGGTGTTCCCAAGGTCACACATCTAGCAAGTGAGAAAGCTGGGAATTAAGCCTACTCTTGTGTCAATCTAAAGCCTCATTTCTCTTTATCACTCACCCATGGCTTGTCTTCATTAAAGGAAAAGTTTATTCATTTTAAGCTATCTTTCTTCCCTCCACCCATACTAATTTTAAAAAAATCAAAATACACTAGAAATGAAAAAGGAAAGAAACTGACGAGCACATACTAACTGGTAAAAGCATTAAAAGTCACTTAGGGATCACCTAACATCAGTATTGTTCAAAGAAAGCAACATAAAGCAAAAGAGTCATCCAAAAGACAAAATGATTTTCAACTTCTATTTATGTTTAACATAGCATTTTTAAAGGAAAAGTATATAAAAAGCAGAGGTTAGAAAAATACTAGAAAAGGGTTAAGAAGTTCAATACTGAGGCATAAAGTAAACTGAAAGTTAAAGTCCACATGCTATAGAACTAATAAAATGAATACAAAACCCCTTTAACTAATATAATGTCATAAGACCAAAACATCAGATTACAAATAAAAAGCATCAGTGTAGATAATAAGAGAAGATTAATCCTATTATATACTGTTCTTTTTGTTGTTCAGTCCAAATAATTGCTTTTATTAAAAAACCAGGATGGATATTATTAGCCACACTTTTCATTGAAGAAGTAGGTCTTTAAATCCTAACACAACTAGTATTTGGTAGTGCCTAGTAACCTCTTGGTCTGACAGTTTCCAAAGCCCATTGTACACCCTATCTTTTATACCATCTTACCTCATTTAAGAATGTGACTTTGTCACAATAACATTTATTCGTTAATTCACTATTTATTAAGTACCCATTATTTATCAGATACTCTTTTATGTATTGGGCATATATCTCTGAATAAAAAGCAAAAATCCTTTTCCTCATATAGCTTATATTCTATTTGGGAAACAGGCAATAACAAAAAATATATAAAATATATATTAGAAATGCAAAACAAAACAATAGAGCAGGTAACTTCATAAGACATATCAGGGATGTGTGGAAAGCTTGGGATTTTAGGTAGGGTGGCCAGGAAAAGCCTCAATGAAAAGGTATATTTGAATAAAAACCTTACAGAGGTGAGGGAACAAACTATATGGAAATTGGATGGAAAAACATACTAGGTAGAGGCAATAGCAGGTGCAAAGGCCCTGGGGCAGGAGCATGCCTGACATATTCAAAAAGCAGCAAGGAAGCCACAATGGCTGAAGTGGCGTATGTGAGAGAGAAGGATAATAGGGGATGAGGTTAGCCAGGTAACTGAGGATTAGATCATGTAGGTCCTTGTAGATCATAGTGAGGCTTTACAAATTAATTTCTTCATTTATTTATTTGACAGATAAAATTGTTTGTATTTACCATGTACAACATGATGTTTCAAAGTATATAGAAATTGTGGAATAACTAAATCTAGCTAATTAGCATATGCATTGCCTCACATAGTTATCATTTTTTGTGGTGAGACATACAAATGGCCAACAGGTATATGATAAAATGCTCATCACTAATCAGCAGGGAAATGCAAATTAAAAACCACAATGCAATGTCACCTCATACCTGTTAGAATGGCTATTATCAAAAAAACAAGCAGTGTTGGTGAAGATGTAGAGAAAAGGGAACTCTTGGGCTCTGTTGGTGGGAATGTAATTTGATACAGCCATTATGGAAAACAGAATGGAAGTTCTTCAAAAAATTAAAAATAGAGCTATTGTATGATCCAGAAATCCCAGTACTGGGTATATATATATCCAAAGGATATGAGATCAGTATGCCAAAGAAATATCTGCACTTCCATGTTCATTGCAACACTATTTACAGCAGCCAATATAGGCATGAACTTATCTATTAATGGATGAATGGATAAAGAAAATGTGATATATACACAATGTGGTATATATTATTCAGCCTTAAAAAAGAATGAAATCTTGTCATTTGTGACAACATGGGTGAACCTAGAGGACATCATAAAATAAGACAGACACAGACAAATACCTTATGATCTCACTCATATGTGGAATCTAAAAAAGGTGATCTCATAGAAGCAGAGAATAGAATGGTGGCTACCACAGGCTGGAGTGGTTGGGGGTAGAGGGGGAAGATGTTGGCCAAAGGATACAGAATTTCAGTTAGATAGGTGCAACAAGTCTAAGATATTTGTTGTAAAACATGGTGACTATAGTTAATAATATTAATATATTTTAATCTTGAAAAATGCTAAAGGAGTGTGGCTTTTGAAAGGGAAAGAAATCGGAGGATTTTGAGCAGAGGAGAGCTGGCTCTGGCTGCTGTACGGAGAACAGACTGTAGGTGAGCAAGGGCACAGGCAGCAAGACCAGTTAAGAGGCTTTTACAAAGATCTTGACAGGAGATGATGAGCCAAAGTGGTAGCAGCAGAGGTGATGACGAGTGGCTTTATTCTGGATATGTTTCCTTTTGTATGGAATGCAAAAGGGACTTGCTGATAGGTGTGTAATATGAAAGTAAAAGGAGTCAAGAATGAAATCAGAGATTATATTCAGAGCAAATTGAAGTGGGAAGTTACTATTACTTGAGACTGGAAAGACTGCAGGAGGACCAGGTCTGTATATGTGTGTGAGGGTGGATATCTGAAATTCAGATATATTAATTTTAAGATGTCTGAAAGGCATCTTAATGGCCATAGTGAAGAATTGACATACTTGGAGTAATGATGACCATAGTCATCATGGTCATATCCTGTACCAAGTCTCTCTATTCCTGTAGAGTAATTGTCTATTCATGCATCATGATTATCTCAGCATAACCCTTGTCATGTGATCATGCAACATTAGGGTCTGCTAAAGCACTGTGGATGTTTGAGTATATATGATGGTTACTGTCCATTCTATGGATGTTACTCGTGCCCTAGAGTTGTCTTATAATGTACCAGATTTTCTTACACACTGGGGTTTTCTGAACTGTACCGTTCCTGTCAATTCCTGTAAATTGCCCATTAACTCTTTTATAGCTCACCAACCATGAATGTCACAGCACATATATTAGGTTGACCACAAGAAATTACCATTTTTTTAAATTCAGGATATTATGGGGATACAAACATTTTGGTTATATGTAATGTCTTTGCCTCGCTCAAGCCAGGACTATAAGCAGAAATTGCCATTTTTGTGAAACAATTGTCAAATATTGGGAATTTCATGTGGTACAACCTAATACTATGGTTATCTCTATCTCTAATGTGGACACTTCATCATGCTAGAAGTCCACCTTCTCCATTATCATAGTTTTTCATACGCATATACCAGATTCATAGAGACAGCCTAATATAGAATTCAGTGGCTGTTTTGGGGGGATGGGATGAATCTAAAAGGACTCTTGTTCTTAATTTTGTTAACCTTAATAGCTCCCCAACATGCCTCTGTTTTACATACTGGTCTCTTGTGTAATCTTTCCTTGGAAAAAAATGTTTTATGTCCCTCCATTCCCTCTGAAAATTAATACACTGATATGACTGAAAAACAGTATAATGTTGGATCACAGTTTGGACACTTTCAACTGGTCAGTGTCTTAGATTCAAAGAAACCACACAGATTAAAGATAGCAACTAAGTGTCACTTTATTGGCTGCTTTCTTAACTCCATGTCTTGGGTAAACCTCTACCCATTCAGATTTCATAAAACAGCCCTGCATATAGGGAATTCCAATTTTGTCATCAGTATAATTTGCTGACTTCTTAGGGACTTCAAGAGGCTAGGATTACATTTTTTTTATGTTGTGGTCCCTATCTAAAGGAGAGGGCATTGCCCTCAAATATATCTTCATGGGTAAACATTGCATTCTTATTTAAGAACTATGATATCTCATTATTCAGTATTTTATCAACCTGAACCAGAGTAAACAGTCTATCTACTTTAGACCCTTTGATAATTTGGAAAATTACTTAACTCTATCAAGATGAGAATCAATACCAAAAATACTATAAAGAGACTCCAAGTCTTAATATACTAGAATTGTCCACAATATTAAACAGTTAACCAAGGCAAAGGCATTTGTGACAATAAAGATCAAACAAGGGATTGGAAGGAAATAAAATGAACGCATGAGAAAGTATTTTAAGCTCTTGGATTATAAGAGGTAACTGAGGCTAAGGGAAGTTCTATGACTCACCTAGTCATATGGGTAGACAAGGAAAGAGATGGAACTGTAATGTAAGACTCCTCATTACTGATTTAGAGCTCTTTACACTACCCTATGCATCCTTTCTTGGATTGGTTCTGGTATATTCAGGAGAGGGGTATGTTGAGAATGAATTTTGGTGGCATTGATAAGCTGCGGAGAGAGGACTATCAAATTAAGCATTGAGTAACTGAAAACTAGAGGCATTAACTGGCTCTAATAGAGTTGAATAAGATCTTTCTTTTTTTACCTCTTTCTCCTCCCTCCCTTTGTTTTCAACCCCTTACCTCTTCCCCTTTCTCTGAACTGTGAATCTCACAGGTCTCTCCAAGTTGGTGCCTAAGAAGATGATGATCACGCAAATGAGTCACTACTATGTGACCAGCGTTGGGCTTCTTTTCCTGGTTAATATTTTCCCTGGAACTACTGGCCAAGGGGAATCAAGACGGCAAGAACCTGGGGACTTTGTGAAGCAGGATATTGGCGGGTAAGAACCCTTAACTCTTGGAATGAAAGAAGACTATGATAAAGGCTTGCCTTAGACCAAAACTTCAGATTTTTCCCCACAGATGAACCCAAGTACTCTGATACTTATACATTACATTGTATTCAGAAAGAAATCATCAGCTCAAACCCTCAAGGCGGAGATCTCAAAGGTCTTTCTTCTTAGGCAACTGCTTAGCCCACACTTGAACGTCCTCTGTAATATCTTAAAAGCAGTTCTCTCCAGGCTTTTGCTCTCGATTTTATCTTTTCTCTCTGAGATCATCTTCAACCTGTACCTTTTTATTGGCTCTGGTCCATTAGCATTTAAACATGATCAAGAATGTCCCGTCTTAAATTTAAAAACCTTCCCTCCAGATAGTGCCTTAAGTCCTTGCTCCCCTTCACAGCCGTATTTCCTGAAGAGGTGGTATGCTTCATTATCTCTATCTGTATCTCTCACATTCCTCTACCTGCTGCTATTTGACTTCCAACCCCATGCCTCTAAGACAACTTCTCTAACCAAGATGGCCAACATTGGCTCTGTTGCTAAAATGAACAGCTTGTCTGTCCTTATGTTACTTAATTCCTTTAGTAATATGTTGCAGTATTAAATGTTTTGACTTCTCCCTCCTTAACTTCATTTTATTATGAAATAAAATACACACATAGAAACATGCATAAAATATAAATTTAAGTTTAAGAATAATTCTCTGATTTAAGAGATACCACAATTCCCTGGTGCTTAGATTAGGTTCTATAGAAGCAATGCATGGAACAAGAATTCTTGAGCAAATGATTTATTGAGAGTTCATTCAGGAGAAACCTATAAGGAAGTAAGGGAAGCAAGACAGTAAAAGGGAAGAAATAAAACAAAGGTGTAGCTTCAATTTGATCTCATGGGGAGGTGTGAAACATAAAAGGCACTACAGATTTTTCCTACCGTCAGGCAAAGGGCCCAGGCTTTCGTATCCTCATCTCAATCAGTCCTTGCCTGTGGGCCTCCTGGAGGAAGGCATATCCTCCCAGACATTTTAGGGTGAGGTGGCTCCCTTCAACAAGTGGTAATTCTCCAAAGTAGCTGGAGGATGGTTTCACTGGCCCAGTAAAGGGAATCTGGGCATAGTACCAATAATAAATACTGTACCTGGTTTTATATATATATGCTTTCTACAATATTTTCACAATGTTATGCAGCTATATCAAAGGCCCTTGTGATATAAATATAGACTCTTACTGCTTCAAGCATTAAAGCCTTTTTTAATTTTAAGACTGAGAATAAAGTTTTCTAAAAATGTGTTGCATATATTTTCTTACAATCCTAAATAAGGATTTTAAATAGAGTAGTCCCTTTTATTGCTAGCTTTTGGTCATCGTAAAGAACATTCAAGGCCAGGCACAATGGCATGTGTTTGTAGTCCTGGCAACTGTGGAGGCTGATGAGGGAGGATCTTTTGAGCATACACATTCCAGACCAACCTGCGCAACATGGTGATATTAAAATAAAAATAAAAAAATACAATCTTGGTTGTGTCTAAACATAAAAAATTAATTATATTCATTCTATGTCTTTTTTTCTTTTTGTCTCTATTTTCAGTGTTAATTGTCACCTCTCCTCTTAACATTGTTTTTTTTTTCTATTTTTTTCCTTTTATTTCATCATATAATGGGGGTACAAATATTGTTAGGGTGACATACATTGCCCCTACCACCCGTGCCCCGCCCCACATGCCAGAGCTTCAAGCGAGTCCAATACCCAGGTGGCGAACATGGCACACATTATGTAACTCTACAATTCTTCCCCCCTCCCGCCTGCCCTCCATCCGACAAAAGATTTTTTTTTTTACATTTTGGATACATTGTATATCTTTGCCTCTCCCTAAGAAGGGTTAGAGGTATGCCGTTCCCCCTGACAATGCTCACCACATCCCTATGATATGGGTCTTCCACCCCCCCAACCCTGGTGAACACTACCACCATTTGAGCACCATAGTTTTAATCAGTCAGTACCAATTTGATGGCGAGTAGATGTCGAGTCCACTTTCCATATCTTGTGTCACTTCACTTTGGATAACGGGCTTAAGATTAATCCAGGATAGCATAAACGGTGTTAGCTCACTGTTGTTTCTTAGAATTGAGTAATATTCCATTGTGAGCATATACCACATTTTCGTTATCCACTCAAAATAGGCATAGAAGGTCCATACCTTAAATTTATCAAATCCATCTATGACAAACCCACTGCTAATATCATTCTAAATGGGGAAAAATTGAAATCTTTCCCTCTTCGAACTGGAACTAGACAAGGATGCCCACTATCTCCCCTCCTATTCAACATAGTGCTTGAAGTCCTAGCGATAGCAATCAGACAAG
>CAUYPO010019544.1:0-21507 GCA_963574435.1 Cheirogaleus major
TTTCAAAGTACAAACAACTGCCTCTTTCAAAGAGAACCATAACTGATTGGCAGCATGAATTATCCTTCAACTTAACAGAACACCTTCATGCAATACTTCAAAAGAAAAATATATGTTATTCAATTGCTTTAGATGAATCAACTGATACGGCTGACTCTGCATAGGTTTTAATGCTTCATTTGGGTCATAACAGATTTTCTTTGCTACAAAGAGTTACTCACTTTGGGGACTCTTGAGAACAGAACATGGGGAATAGATATCTTAGACAACTTTCAGGATAAATGTCATGAAGTTGGACTGAATTTGATAAATTCAGTGAGTGTATGGATAGAGGGTGTGCCTTTCATGACAGGAAAACATGAAGGGTTTATTGTACAGATAAAAAAACATATTAACTGATCCATATGCTTTCATTTCTTTTCATGGTATCTTTTTTTTTTTTTTTTTTTTTTGAGACAGAGTCTTGCTCTGTTGCCCTGGCTAGAGTGCTGTGGCATCAGCCTAGCTCACAGCAACCTCAAACTCCTGGGATCAAGCCATCCTCCTGTCTCAGACTCCTAAGTAGCTGGGACTACAGGCATGTGCCACCATGCCTGGCTAATTTTTCCCTATATATTTTTAGTTGTCCAGCTAATTTCTTTCTATTTTTAGTGGTGACAGGGTCTCGCTCTTGCTCAGGCTGGTCTCGAACTCCTGAGCTCAAACAATTCTCCCGCCACAGCCTCCCAGAGTGCTAGGATTATAGGTGTAAGCCACTGCGCCCGACCTTTTCATTGTATCCTGAATCAACAAAATCTCTGTACTAAAGCTACTATTTTAAGTGACACTTGGCAAAAAGTTGTAAGTATTGCTAATGAGATTCATGCAAATGCAACACAACATTGTCAGTTTTGTAACATGCTAAAGTTGAATGATGAGGCATTCGATGTGGATTTGCCTTATCACTCTAAAGTGCATTGGCTATCGCAGGGACAGGTATTAGCCAAAATTTTATCTCCGTGAGAACAGATAGTTAAATTTTATGAAGAAAAGAATCAGGAATTTGAATTATGGAAAGAAGATTTCTATAGGAATGCAGCATTTTTGTGTGATATTATGGCTAATCAAAATGACTTCAATATTTCTTTGTAAGGTGAAACTAAGTCTATATATGATATGTGGCAAAAAATCCAAGCATTTCAGAAAAAGCTATTTTTATCCAAAACACTTCTTCTTCCAAAGGAAATTTTAGATGAACGTTTTTCCCAGTTAGCAAAGGTCATTGATGAGCAGGATGATATATGTGAATTATCTGGAGAATATGCAGCTGTGATAGACCTATTAATTGGAGAATACAATGAAAGGTTCACTGACTTTGAGAATCATGACACGACACTCAAATTAGCATTTCAGCCTCACCTAGTTGATATCACCAAGGCATCTAAAGAACTACAGATGGAATTGATTGAGCTTTCAATAGATGACATTTTAAAGTCATTGTTTGATGCTAAAAAAGATCCAATTGAAATATGGAAAAATGCAGTAGAATATCCATGCCTTCGGCAACATGCCTAAAAAATGCTTTCTTGTTTTTCAACCACTTATTGCTGCCAATCTACATTCTCCTACCTAACCCAAATCAAGATGCCCTTGAGGTCACAAATGGCTGATACCCATCTAGAGGATCAACTGAAACTGTGGACCTACATGCTGCAACCAAATATTCAAATGCTTTCTAAGAAAAAGCAGACTTAACAAGTCATTAAACGTTTAATTAACTTTAAAAATAACAAATAGTTTTCATTTTTTGAAATTATTAAGTACATAGTAATTAGAGTTTTACAAAATAATGTTCATTTCTAATTATATCTAATTGAAATTTCTTGAATGTGGCCTTATTTGATTACAGCTAAATTAATACGGCCTTCCAACATGAAAAGGTTCCCCACCCCTATGATAAGAGAACAGAAGGGAGGTTGAATGCAGTCTGAGACGATTAGGGGAGATTTGGTATTATTTATCCATACATTAAATATTTATTGAGTGCCTACCTCATGGTGGGCATCATGCTAGATGCTGAGAATATAGCTTTGAACAAGAAAGATGTGTCTTTGCCTTCATTGAGGTGGCCGTTTAGTGGGAAAGAGGGAAGATGAAATTAAACTGTGCTTTGAAGGATCCATTAAGTACTTCTCATGTGAAAAAGCGAGGAAGGCCATTCCCGGCAAAGGCTCCTATAGGTAGGATTAACAGTTTGGAAAGCAGTTGGTAAATTTGGAGAACTATAAGTAGTGGGGTGGGGCTGGAATCATGTGGAGTGCATTTGATGAAAATCCAGTAAAGTAGATTCTTCTCAAAATATTGTAGCTGAAATCTACCACTAGCTAGGCCAGATAGATCTATCTATCTACCTATCTAATCTATCCATCTATCTGTGCACAGTACTGATAAATATTGGGAGAATTTATACAGAGATGAATACGACAGGGTCTCTAGCCTTAAAGGTGCTTATAATAGAATGTAGGAATATCAGATCCAAATGGTATTAAGGTTAGAGAAGCTGAGAGATAGATTAAAATGAAAGGAGCTGGTTCAGCATTCAGTTTGGTTCCACAACATCATTAAGATAGGATTTTGAAATTTTTAGCAGGGATTTCCCATCTCTTACCTTCAAGTGCTCAAAGACTTGGGTGGAGTTTTGGGCTGTTCAGTTCCACCAAGAAGTGTCAGAGAAGACAAAAGATAAGCTTATTAAAGTGTCAAGAAGAAAATGGCTCTTTGGGTTTCCAATTGATTGTTTTCTGGTCAAATAATTTTTTATTGTTAGGTTCAAAAGGGCTAATTTAGAGTTAAATTTATTATATCCTCTTATATGCCTCAACCAAATCCAAACTTCACAGAACAAATACCTTTATTAAAAGGATTTGTTCTGTAAAATTTGGATTTAGTCAAAAGGCCCACTCAAGGATCCAGAGGGCCACATGTGGCCCCAAGGCCACAGGTCCCCCACCCCTGCATGATTAGGTATATATTATTCAGCTTTTTCTGTAGTAACAAGCAACCCCAAAGTTTCACTGGCTGTCAACAGCAGACATTTATTTCTTACGCATGTGTTTATAGGTTGATTGTAGTTTTGCTCAGCTCTGCTTGGCTCTGCTAGACTGGGCTCCAGGATGTGAAGTGGGGACAGGTCTGTTCCATGTATCCATCCATTCTGGGACATAGGTGGAATGAATATCCATTATCTAGAAACATTTGCTTCATGGTGGAAGGCTGAAGCTCCAGCTAATGGCAGAAGCTTGTATGGCCTCTAAAAGTTTCTGCTCGGACGTTATATAAGTCATACTCACTCACAAATAATCAAACTCATAATTTAGCTGAGAAGTATACTTCTCATGGGGCAAGGGTAGGAGAAAGTAGCATGAATATTTGCCAATAAATACGATTCATAAGGAAGTATGTATATGTTTATGCACTTGTTTATAAAATAACTTCTATAGATAAGCTGAAATATCTAGTGTTGTGATCAGGAGTTATTAGAGAACACTACATTTCAAAGGAAATGTCCTAAGATTTTCTTTCATATTCCACTAGGAGAGTTGATATTAGAAGTGGATACATAGTAATGATCTGAAATACTTGACTTGGGGTAAGATAGTTATGGGAAAAAATTCCAATTCAGGCTATGATAATTTAGGGGTTTCCATTTGTGAGAATTATTTGTGCAGTTATTCCTTAATTTAGAGCTGATGTAACAATATTAGTCACTCAGGCAGGATTAGAGTGGCTCATGGATATTTAAACATGAGAACATACTTTTTTTTTGCGGAGGAAGTTGGGATGGTTGGGGAGAAAGTGAATGTTTTATAGTGTAGATACCTATAATTGTTATATTACTGACACAATCTTTATGTTTTGTTTGGCTGAACAGTGTGTGTTTCTTACAAGTGATTTCCCCCTGCAAATCCAGGTGGTATATTGCTGTGATTTCTACTCCAACAAGCAACAGAAGTAGTCATTTTCCCTGTGTGTGGGAAAAGTGTAAATCAGTCTCTCCGATGGGACTGTAAATATGACTCTGTCTGAGGTATGAATTTGTGAGTTAAACTTGGTTATAAAATTATGAGCTAATCTTAGAACAATTTAAATGCAGTGTATTTTGTATGGATA
Organism: Cheirogaleus major; assembly: GCA_963574435.1. NCBI lineage: Eukaryota > Metazoa > Chordata > Mammalia > Primates > Cheirogaleidae > Cheirogaleus > Cheirogaleus major. The sequence continues at coordinate 4,150 of CAUYPO010019544.1, forward strand.
TTTAAGTAGCTGTAGGACATTACATAGCATGATGAAAACATCACATTTTCCATTGTTTCTTGTACTTTTATGCTTTATGCTGATATTAGGTGTTGTTCTTAGTTTGCAATGATTATTTTACATTACTATTCACACTTCTGCAGCTTCAGTGAACTCTACTTAAAACTGAGCCATTGAACAATTTCAATAGACTTAGAGATCATAATGAAACTCTCTAATTAAGAAGTATCTTTGTGTACCATGCCTAGAGAGACCTGTGATTCAGCACAAAGCAGCCTGTCCTGTTATGTGCATTAGATTAATTCTGTTTTTAAATACAGATGATGTAAAACATTCCTGTAGAAAACTACTTATCTGTATTTTTGGAGTTACTAAGAATTTATTGAGAGGATAGAGTAAAAAAAATGACTTTAATTTATCTAATGAAAGAAATTAAAGCCTTTATTAAGAAATTATTATGATATCATTGGAGTCCAGTTGTTTCCTTCCATCTTCCTCTTGTTTGGGTTTCGGCTTTTGCAGGAGTTAGGGTCCTTTCAACTGCAATTACTGAGAAACATAATTCAGGCAACAAGGAAATTTATTATGTCCCATAACAGATGGTCAAGAGGTAGGGTGGACCCAGTCATGAGGATATCAGGACTCCAGTGCTATTTTTTTGCTATTCTCTTGGTTCTTTCCTCATCTCTGCATCATCTTTATTCTAAGGCTGACTTCTGTAATTGTATTAATATGGCTGCCAGCAGCATCCAAGGAAATATGCTTCCTTGATCATGTCCAGAAGAAAATAATTCTTTCCCTGACGTTTCAGAGGTATTTGTTGTTACTCAGTATCAATTCTTCCTTGTTACATACTAATTGAAGATTTAACTGGAAGCATGGCTTTCCAGCTGGAGAAGGCATTTTTAGCTTCCATTGTATTTGGATGTAGTCAGGAGATTCAAGTTCTTCCTAGTGGGAGGTGATGGAAGCAATGGGTTCAACTTCCAGTCATATCCTGAAAGGGAAGGAGAATAAGTACCTTCCCCTTTTCCTTTCCTTTGGATGTAATGTAGCTCTTTTGGTAGGCTTAGTTCTTGAGATGGAAATCTGGTGTGGAAAAGGGCATATGTGATGTCAGGAGCTGGGACATCAGACAGCTTTCTGGAGCAGAGCTTGAATTTTATGTGAGAGAGTAATAAACTATAGGTTTTAATTTCAAATTTTTGTAACTTTTCTGAACTGATATCCTTACCAATAGGAATAGAATAAAGTATACTCTTCAGGTTTTCTTTATCACTTTAGGTCATGTGCTCATCCCTGGGTCACAAATAGTCTCCAAGGGAACCCATGGAGTATATTGGTTGTCTTAAACTTGGATTCCTGAGCCAATCACTGGCAATGCAATGATTGGTTAAGATTAATGTCCTGGATCAGGGACCCATTGGAGTCAGTGGGGGGTGGATCATGGTAAGGGTTCTATTAGGAGGAAGTGAGGAATGGTTGATCTAAAAGTATTCATTAGAAGCATGTCTGTCCTCATTGGTATATCTAAGAAACTGTGGGCTGAGAAAATAAAAATCAACCAATCCAGTCAACTCTGCTTCTCAGACTGTCTGGGCTGGAAGGTACAGTCTAAATGGTGGGTATTATTTCAGATTTAGTATGTTTTGTTTTCATTTATTCACATGCACGAGTGAATGTATGTTTGCATGTGGGTTTTGGGGGAGTGATCCATGCTGCTGTGGGTGGGATAGGCAAGGTTCTATTTCCTCTAGGCATTGTCACTTGAGAAGGGTTTGTTAGCTAAGGACTAGTTATAATTGTTTCCACTAGACTTTAGGAGTGTAAAACAAATCATCTCCAATAGTTCTTCAGTCCAATGACAGCATAAATAGTTCAAGAGCCTGGTAACTGCTCAACGATCCACTAGCACTCTTACTTGTACTTCTATTTCAAAGTCAGATGGAGGAGGGTATTATCTAGATGGAGAGAAGGAGGGATGTATTTCACAATTTTACCTGGCGTTGGCACCATCTATGCTGTTGGAAACCATCTTGATCAACTCTCCTGGGTGTTTCGTTCCCCCGGCCAAGACCTCAACATCTACATAACTTATGAAAAACATGACTTAAAAACTTAGGTAGATTATTGACTGCATAGGTAGTCTTTAAAGAAGAATAATAGACAGAAAATAGGTTGGGAATTCTGTGTTAAGTTGTTTGGGTATCTAGATGCTGAAGAAGCCATTATTTTCACAGAGGTGAAGAGATTGTGCTCTAGGATCCACCAGATGGTGTCAAAATTCTGCTTTCTCCACTGACTCGTGTGAATTTGGACATTACTTTATCTCTCTACATCTCACTTTTCTCCTTGCTAAAAAAACAATGGTAATAATACCTACCTTGTGGTTGACTGGGAGTTTAAATGAGAATACATGTAAGGTATTTTTTTTTAATTTCAGCATATTCTGGGGGTACAAATGTTAAGGTTACATATATTGCCCTTGCTTCCCCTCCCCCCTCAAGTCAGAGCTTCAAGCATCCTGTTAACATAGGAGAGCTATTATCACAAAGTTAAGGCAGGTCACATGGGTCCCCCATTTCATTTTCAGCAATTTCTTCAATTTGGAGAAAAGTCAGGGATTCCATCCCTTAGCAACACTGACTGGGAACTTTTCTTTTCCCAGATTCCATTCATAAAGAAGTTAAACACACATGTGCATGTGCATGGCCACACACACACACACACACACACACACTCACTCCTTTAAAAGGGATCAATTCTTGGGCCATTAGAAATAATGATCGACTGGTTTAACTACAGCATGCCACCAGCTGGGCAGCATTCATCTTAGATGACATTTTAGCTAAGTTCTCTGAGCAGATAAAATGTCAATGGCTCTATATGTAGGGAGTAGATGGCAGGGACTGGAGGAAGCTCTGCTAATGAGCCAGCGGATCTCAGTTCAATATAAGGAAACACTGTAACAATTACATCTGTCTGAAAATTTAATTAGATGCTCATGGTTGTGGGGAGTTCTGTTTTACTGAAGGTTTCCAAGCAGAGGGTGGGCAAGCATTTATCTTGGATATGATTGAAAGATTCACATACAGAATGCATGGTTGGACTAGGAAACTACTTGAATTATGCCTACTTCTGAGATGCTTTGACTATGTCTTGCACTGCTACTCTTGTGAACATAAACAGAATCTTTATTTAGAATTTAATCTATTGTAACCACTGTAACTCTTCATTTGGTGAGTTGTCAATGACAGTCAGAATGTGCCATTCCTTGGAAGGGCCAGACATTAGAATCACTCATTAGAAGGCAAAGCTTAATCACCCCGAAGCTACAGTTATTGAAGAAGTCATTGAAAAGGACCTTAATATGACTGTAAAAAACAAATAAAAACTGATGAGGCCAAGGGAAAGGTAAACATAGTGCTTTGGAGAGAATTAAAAAAAATTCATGCATTTACCTTTACTCACTACAAAAACAAGGCAATTACAAGACTTTTGACTTTTTAATTATACTGTTGCCACATATTTTAACTTTAATGTTTTGAAGAGTCTTGGATAAAATTGTTTTAATTGAGGCTAACTCACTTATTGGTTATTATTTATAATTAGGTAGAATTTTCCCTTAATGTAATTTTGCTAAAGGCTTCAAAACTCCTAAAAGAAAAGCTAGCAGTAATATTCAATGAACAGTTATTTATACAACTCTATTTTCTCAGCTAATGAGCTTAGCAATAAAAAGTAAAAGGGAGGAAGGGAGGTAATATTCATTGGGCCATCACTCTGTGCTAGGTGCTTTGCACACAGAATCTTATTTAACTTCTAAGTTACCTGGTGAGATAGGCATTTAATATATTTTATAGATAATGCCTTTCTGAGATTCAGAAATATTACACATCTTGTCCATGGTCACTAAGCTGATACATTCTGGAGCCATGATTTTGACTTAGAATTGCTTGAATACACATAGAATCTGTCTCTGTTACTGTAAGTTGTGGGCCATCCACCCTCAAATCCAAATACTTTCACTGACTAAGCAGGGATGTCAATGAATGGTTCTGAGAGGTAGGTGGAAGGAAACCACATACAGGTTGAACTAGAGGGTGCATATTTTGCCTAAAGGCATTAAAATTAAATTAAAAAATAATTTGGCAGCTAAACAAACTCATCTCCTAGCCCTATCAGGCATGCATGCCAAGAATTTACAGAGGACACAGCCATACATGAGTATGAAAGGAATCATATTGCTTATTCAAGTTATACTTTGTTTTGGAGAAGCCAAGGAAACTGTGGGTGTCAATAACTTTGAACCTCACTCCATTCCTTCCCTCAAAACTTAAGGACTGATGTCAAAGTTAAACTAGTTACTAGTTATACATGAAATCATGTATATCAGCTTAATTCTCATCATACTTAAGAAAACATCCTTCGGTAGTTCCATAGACAATATGGCAGGGGCAGAGATGAGGGAGTTAAATAATATTTTTGACAAAAATGCCATTATTTCCTTCTATTATATTTATTTTTTGTTAGATCCATTCTTTTGGTTATTTTATTCTCAAAGTGCTATTAAGGAATTTACAACTATAGAATCTTTTAATGCAGTTTCGGCCAGAAACTATTAAGGCAGCAAAAACAGAATTAGGGAAAAAAGAAACCCACATCAAGTAATGGAGCAGTTAAGATGTTCTAATTAAAGTTATAATTGTAAATTGAGTGCATGAAGATAACTTGAAATTTTTTCTCATCTGGGCATTTTTTGATCTGCATTTTATCTCTTTATACCTGACACTTAAATTTCCATGTCTTACTGAATCCATGCTGAGCCCTAAATAAATTAACAAGGAGTTTTAAAAATGCAGCTTTTTGGAAATATCATAATCAAGATAATAATGAAGGCATTACTTTTATATAGGTTTTTTTTTCTGCTGTCACTTCAAAGTACTTTTCAAAATTCTTCTCAAATATAACTTCTGCTTTGATGAAGATAAGAAGTTTCAACAAATTCAAAAGAATTCAGAAATCCTTTGGGTTGCCCACATTCAGTTTCCTTTCACAGACCTTTATTATTTCTTTGAAGCTCTTTCAGTCCCCTCTTCACCTCACCTTCTTCACTCTTAGTATAATAGATAACTTTGCTGCTGCACTGGGGCTTAAGAAAATAGAGAATTTCAGGCAGCAGCTTTATCACCTTCCTGTCCTTCCACAGTTAAAAATAAATAAACTATCCCCATCCTTTCTTTCTGTTTTCTTTGCAGCTAAGCCCGCTCCTGTGCTTGGCATTCTGGCTCCTCCTCCCTCTCCTCACTAACTTCACACCTCAGTTTTGCTGTCTCTCAACTCTTCAAATGCTCCATCTTTTTTGGTGTTTTTGCTAGAGCCTGCAAACATGGTCTTGTATTTATTATACCAAAAAGGACTGATTGGTCATCCTAATGTCTCCTCACCCACTTCTACACTGTTTTTATCATTCATTCTCTTTGCTCCTTCAATTCATACCTTCCACCCTTTGCGTGCCACCAACCTACAAACATGGTGCTGGAGAGGTTATTTTAAAGGAAAGCAAAAACAAACAAGCAAATAAAAATGACCCATAGCCTTTGCATTCTTCCCAGCCTTTCCCCACATACATATGTATAATTGACAACTTCAGATTCATAGGATAATACAATTCTGTACCCTGCCTTTTTTCATAGAACATAATGCCTGATACATTGTGGGTGCTCAATGAAGATTAAATATATGAATGTGTATTATAAACAATTTAATTTTTTACATTGTGTCAGTATCTAGTGCCACATAAATACTGTGTAGCAGACAACCACAAAACCTCTGACATGCAGCAGTAAATATCTATTTACTTCATAAGTCTATAGAATTAGCTATTCTGGAGTGGACTCAGATGATCTCATCTGGGCTTCCTCTTATGTTAGCTCATCTAGGCAGTTCTGCTGATCCTGGCTGGGCTGCCTCATATGTCTGTGGGCTGCCTAGCTGTCAGGTGCTTTAGAGTGGCCTCAGCTCAGACAGCTGGGAAAACTTGGCTCTACTCTACATGTCTCAGCTCCAGCAAAGTAGCCTGCAATTCTTTTCATGGAGATGGGTAAGATGTTAGTGTGAGGAAAAGTACAATTGCAGAAATCCTTTTCACAACTTCCTGTGTCATGCATACAATCAATCAATCTACGATATATGTGATCTTCAGACTGGTTATTTAAATCTGATTTTTGTGCATCATTATTTCTTAAAACTTTCCCAATTTGTAGACAATAGGTTTCCTTACATTTTTTTATTTATAAAAAATCCTGCTATAAATAGCCATTAGCACATCACTTTTTTCTCCTATTAAATTCATTCCTTTGTGTACCATTAAGTGGCTTGAACAAACCAGAGATTGTTTTTCATACACAGCAAGCTTGGAGGTTATGTGGTGGTCGTTGGCATTCACTGATTTCAAGCCCAACAGCTCTACAATATTTTTGGGTTTTCTCTCGTGTTCAGAACATGGCTGCTATGGCTACAACTATCATTTCCCCATTTAAAACAGGAAGAAGGAGAAATGAAAGCAGCAGACTTACTTTTCCACTTCTTGATCAGAACAATGACCTGACCGCACTTGGCCAGAAGGTGGCACCTAAATAAAAGGTTGGAATGGGGGTGCATCACTGACCTCACAGTGTCTGCCATATATAGAGTATAGTCCCAAGAGGGAGATGATCATGTCACGATTTCATGAATATTTTTATGTCCCATGCAACATCTTTGCATGTTCCTTTTCAAAAGAGTTTTCCCAGTTCACAATGCCATTAGCAGTACACCTTTATCACACTTTACAACAGACTCACCAACATTCTTTGAATACTAATGAAGTTGAACATTTTTCATATGCTCTTTAATAATCTTCCTGTAATGTTTCCATTTAAATTTTCTTACTTTTTTTAAAAATAGTTTTCTTATACATTTAAAAGGGCTCTTTGAAAATTAAAGACATTATGTGTCTTTGTCACATTTGTTATTGTCTGTTTCTCTTTTTCCTTTTAGTTTTGAAAGTTTCCACTTAGAGATATTTTAAAATTTTATTATATAGTTTCCATATTTGCTTGATTATCCCATAGACATTTGATTTCTATAGGACTGCTGTTAGCCCATAAGATACTTTTGTTTAAAAATAAAGAAGCCATCTATTTTATAAGACATTTTATTTTCATCTGTTAGAAAATTATCAAATCATATAATTTGCATTTTCCTGATATTAGTGACATTGAGCATTTTTTCATATTTTTTTGCCATTTGTCTATCTTCTTTTGAAAAACTTCTGTTTATGTCTTTTGTCCACTTTTTAATGGGATTGTTTGATGTTTTTCTTGCTTATTTGTTTGAGTTCTTTGTAGTTTCTGGATGTTAGCCCTTTATCAGATGTATAGCTTGTGAATATTTTCTCCCATTCTGTGGGTTGTCTTTTTGCTTTGTTAATTATTTTCTTAGCTGTGCAGAAGCTTTTTAATTTAATCAAGTCCCATTTATTTATTTTTGTTGTTGCTGTAATTGCCATTGGAGTCTTAGTCATAAATTCTTTGCCTAGGTCATTATCTAGAAGAATTTTTCCTATCGTTTCTTCTAGAATTCTTATGGTTTCATGCCTTATATTTAAGTCCTTTATCTATTTCAAATTAATTTTTGCACATGGTGAGAGATATGTATACTGTTTCATTCTTCTGCATGTGGCTTTCCAATATTCCCAGCACCATTTATTGAATGGGGCTCCTTTTCTCCAGTGTATATTGTTGTCTGGTTTGTCAAAGACCAGTTGACGGTATGTGGATGCTTTTATATCTGGGTTCTCTGTTCTGTTTCATTGGTCTATGTCTCTAGTTTTGTGCCAATACCATGCTGTTTGGTTACTATAGCCTATGGCCTTGCAGTATAGTTTGAAGTCTGGTAATGGGATGCCTCCAGATTTGTTCTTTTTGCTTAAGATTGCTTTGGCTATTTGGGCTCTTTTCTGATTCCAAATAAAGCATAGAATTATTTTTTCTAGATCTGTGAAATATGACATTGGCATTTTGATGGGGATTGCATTGAATCTGTAAATTGCTGTGGATAGTATGGACATTTTAACAATGTTGATTCTACCAATCCATGAGCATATTACGTTTTTCCATTTGTTTGTGTCATCTATAATTTCTTTCCTCAGTGTTTCATGTTTCTTTTTATAGAGATCTTTCACCTCCAGTGAGATATCATCTTACCCCTGTTAGAATGGCTTTCATTAAAAAGTCCAAAACAATAGATGCTGGTGTGGATGCAGAGAGAAAGGAACATTTATATACTATTGGTGGGACTGAAAATTAGTACAGCCTCTATGGAAAACAGTATAGAGATTCCTCAAAGAACTAAAAGTAGAACTACCATTCAATCTAGCAATCCTACTAATGGGTATCTACCCAAAGCAAAATAAGTCATTTTATCAAAAAGACGTCCACAGTTACATGTTTATTGCAGCACAATTCACAACTGCAAAGATGTAGAATCAACCCAAGAGCCCATCAATTCATGAGTGGATTAATGACATGTAGTATATGCATACCATGGAGTACTACTCAGCCATAGAAAGGATGAATTAAGGCCTTTTGCAACAATTTGGATGGAACTGGAGACCATTATCCTAAGTGAAGTATCTAGAGAATGGAAAAACAAACATCACATGTACTTATTATTAAACTGGAACTAACTGATGAGCACACTTGTGCACAGAGGGAAGTAAAACTTAGTGGAAATCAAGCAGAGGGAGGGGAAGGAGAGGATGGGCCAAAACCTATGTAATTGGTACAATGAACAATTTTTGGGTCAAGGCACACTTATAGCCTTGACTCAAGCATTATAAAAGCAATCCATGTAACCAAAAACATTTGTATCCACTTAATATTTTGAAATAAATAATAGTAACAAAGAAAATTATCAAATAATATTGATTTTCTTAGAGCAAGACACTTGGCTGCCATCTTTTCAAAACATTTCCTAATAAATACACAATTGTACTATTTCTGTATGTGACTGATGCTTCCATAGATGTGGTGTTCTAAAAGGCTATGTGTCTAAATTTCCTTTACTGAGCATACATGCCTAGTTTCTAAAAAGTCAGTGAAGAGTCATGCAAATAGTTAAGTTGCACAAAAGAATAACAGCATATGAGGTTATCAATCTGAAGTTTAAAAGGGAAATAAGTAATATATTCTATAAATTTCTGTGTTTTAATTTAAAGACTTTTTTCAAATTAGGGTAAACTTTATTTAAACAATGTATTTGTAAAATTTATGTCTCAGTAAGCATAGTGAAGATAGAAAGAAACTGTATACAAATTATTTTGTTAATGACTTGTGTTATTTTAGGAAATAATTTAATTTCTATGAGCCTCAGTTTCTTCATCTATAAAATGGAGATGATACTATACCTATGTAGCTTATAAGGGCGTCACATTAATTATTTTACAGGGATTTAATGAAGTCAAAAGGGCCTAATTTGTTTAAGTAGACTTTAAATGGAAGGTATTATTCTTACAATACATTTAACTTTATAAGGTGTTAAATTTGCTTACTTAATTTTAGATTATTGAGGAAGAAAGAAGAAATATATTTATTGAAGTTATAAAAGCCTAACAGTGAGAAATAAAAGTGAATTACGGTTCCTTCTGTACCTGATTAGAAGGTTAATTTGGCATGATTGCATGGCTTCATGAAGAAAGCTTGATATAAAAGAGAACAGCTTCTACTCTAATAGTAGCTGTAAGTTGAGTCATCTCAAAAATCATTTAATTTGTCTCTAAAGTAAGGAATACAAAAATCTAGTGCCTATTTTTCCTCTGGTTTAGCTTAGACCCTGGATTTTTTTTCTCTACCTTCAACTATCTCAAACATCATTCATTGATTGGTAGATATGAATATGTAGAAAAGATATTGGTTGAGGCAGTTTGGTTTATAAGTGTAAGCACTTTTGGCTGGGTCTATATAGAAAATACACATGGAAAAAAACACTTAGTAGCTAAATAAAAAAAAGAAGATTTATCCACCTAAGTTTATTGGCTAGTCAGAGGTTTTAATTCTGTTATGACTTTCTCAAGGACAACCTCTATGTTTATTAATTACTTAAAAGTACAACAAATACATTTTTTCTTTGATTTTTATAGAAATCATTTTAATAACCCTATATGCTATGATGGACTAGGATTACAGGATAGCTTTAGGCATTTATCTTTTCCATCTCTTCCCAGCCATGAAAATAGGTCCATGTTGTCCCATGTTCCACGCTTCACAGAGGGAGGAGATAGACTTAGGAATGGGGGAAAGCTAATAGATGCCACCACTGGGAGAAAAAGGGCCAGGCTGTAACTGGAGCCCCATATGTAACTTACAGAATCTTGCTTTTAAAGGCCATTATATCCCTTCTGTGCCCCGGGCAGGTGGGGGGGAAGGAGGGGATGGGTATATACGTACATAATGAGTGTGATGCACACCATCTGGGGGTTGGACATGCTTGAAGCTCTGACTCTGGTGGGGGGGGCAAGGGAGGGAAGGGCAACACGCGTAACCTAAACATTTGTACCCCCGTAATATGCTGAAATAAAAAAAATAAATAAAAATTAAAAAAAACTGTAAAGGCCATTATAATTATAAACTTATCAGTTGCTTTTAGTTGATATAATACACAAAAGTTTAACTATAATTTTGGTTTGAGCAGTAATAGTCATCATTGTTGAGACAAACTCTAAGCTGACAAAGGATCTGCTTAAAACAAAAGGATCTGATTCATTATCAAGTTAGAAACTACAGTGTGGTAGTATAATATTTTAGCTTTAGGAATAGTCTTGTTGAAGTTTCATTGATGGTGTATTGTTTATAATCTTAGTTAACATTCTCCTTCTCTCTCTCTAACTATTCATCAACTTTTATTTGCATAGTTAAAGAGAGTAGAAGTCAATTTTTATGAAATTAAACTTAAATGCCTAAAATTTGTTACATATATCCTATCCCATGGTAGGGCTTCAATATGGTCAACTAAATATTAAGTAAACAGGACACTACATAAGAAAATTGAATTTCCTTATGAGTGAGACAGGGCTAATAAAAAAAGACTGGTTTTTATTTTAGATGGGTTGGGATTTAAACAAGAATTACTAAATTTTATTCTGTCTTTGGAGTACTAGTCTGACATTTCTAGTGATCTCCATAAACTTTCATTGCCCTATAACAGTTTATTAAGCCACAGAGTCTTCATAAATATGCAAACTAGCTTAATAAGACTGTCTGCCATGATTGCTCATCAATTTGGTGTTGAAAGGACACCAACTTAGTTGATAAAAATGTCTGGTGGTGGAATGATCTGTGGCATTCCTTGTCTCAATGCTGTTTCCTTTAAAGGAGGCCATAAACTGTTAAAATAACAGAATCACATTATTTGTATGAGTGGAATGACTATTTTGTTCATTAGGCTTGATAACTTTTCTGTAGCTACATTTCACAAACCTGTAAACAGACTTTATGGGTGTGAATTTGCCTCCTGATAATTTTATTTCATTACACAGGCATTTATTATTTAGGAAATAAATTGTAGGCAAATTAAACAGACAAAAAGTGGTCTTAAAGTGGATCAGGAAAAATACGTATCTATTGAAAAAACTGTAGAATGAAGAATTTATTAAGAATAGGTTCTACTTAAAAATAAGTGTGTTTTGTTAGTTTTTTCCCCCTAACTTTTAATTTGAAACAACTATATATTCACAGGAGCTTACAAAGAAATGTACAGAGAGGTCTCATGCACCCCTTCTCAAACCTCTAATGTCAATATCCCACACAACCACAGGACAATATCAACATTAAGAATGCGACATTGATGTAGTCCATGGAGTTTATTCAGATTTTTACCAGTTATACATGCATCATCCGTGTGTGTGTGTGTGTGTGTGTGTGTGTCTGTATGCAATTTTGTCACATCTGTAACTTTGTGTAATCACCATCATGGTCAAGATAGTCAACTGAACCATCACTCCAAGACTCCCTTGTGTTCCCTCTTTATGGCCATATCCAACTCCTATCCTATTTCTAATCCCTGGCAACCACTTATCTGTTCTCCATCTCTGTAATTATGTTATTTCATGATTGTTGCAGAGATGAAATCTCACAATATGAATTCTTTTGAGATTTACTTTCTTCATGCAGAATAATTTTTTTGAGGTTAATTCAAGTTGTTGCATGTATCAATAGTTCATTGCCTTTTATTGTTGAATAGTATTCCATGGTAGAGATATATCATAGTTTATTGAGTCATTCATCTTTTTAAGGACATTTGGGTAGTTTCAAGTTTGGGGCTAATATGGATAAATCTGCTATGAACATTTGTGTAAAAGAGCCTCTGTGAAAATAAGTCTTAATTTCTGTGGGATAAATACTAAAAAGTATAATTGCTGGATCATGTAGGAAATCTATTTTTAGTTTTGAAAGCAACTGGAAAACTATCCAGAGTGGTGATATCACTTCACATTCCTATCAGCAACATATGAGTGATTCAGTTTCTCTGCATTCTTTACAGCATTTGATGTTATCATTATTTTTCACTTTAGCTATTCTGATAGGTGTGCACTGGTATCTCACTGTGGTTTTAATTTGCATTCCTATACTGGTTAATAATGTTGAATAAATTATTTTTTAAGACTAAGTTTCTTTAAGATTTTTAAGTATTATATTAATCAAGGAATTTCGAGAGAAATAGAATCAATAAGACAGATCTCTCTCTCTCTCTCTCTCTCTCTCTCTCTCTCTCTCTCGCACACACACACAGAGAAAGATATAGACATAGACATTTTAAGCAATTGGTTATGAATTCCCCCTTAAGACTGCTTTTGCTGAATCCTAGAGATTTTGATAGCTTGTATCCCTTTGGTATTCAGTTCGAGAAATCTTTTTCTTTCCATTTAATTTCTTCATTGATCTAATAATCATTCAGCAGCAGGTTGTTTAATTTCCATGACTTTGTGTAGAATTGGGTCTTTCTCTTGAAATTGATTTCTAGTTTTATTCTGCTGTGGTTTGAGAAGATACAAGGTATGATTTCCATTTTTTTAAAATTTGTTGAGACATGTTTTGTGGCCTAAAATATCAATCTTGGATAATATTCCATGTGCTGATGAATAGAATGTACATTCAGTAGTTTTTGGGTAAAATGTTCTGTAAATGTCTGTTATGCCCATTTGTTCTAGCATCCCATTTAAGTCCAGTGTTTCTTTATTTTTTTATTTCAAGAAAATATGAGAGTACAAACATTTTGATTGCATTTTATATCTTTGCCTCTCCCTAGCAAGGGTTAGAGGTATGCCCTTTCCCTCCACAATGCTCACCACATCCCTCAGATGTGGGTCAACCCCCCACTCCTAAATCTCTGGTGAACACTACCACCATTTGAGCACCATAGTGTTAATCGGTCAGTACCAATTTGATGGCGAGTACATGTGGAGCCTATTCTTCCCATCTTGTGTCACCTCACTTCCGATAACGGGCTCAAGCTCAATCCAGGATAATATAAGTAGTGCTAGTTCTTTATTTTCTGCTTGCATGATCTGTCCCATTCTATCAGTGGGGTGCTGAAGTCCCCAGCAATTAAGATGTTGCTGTTTATCTCTTTGTTTAGTTCTATTAGGGTTTGCTTTTTGAATCTAGGCACTCCTGTGTTAGGTGCATAAATATTTAGGATGGTTATGTCTTCTTGAATTGCTCCCTTTACGATTATATTATGACTTTCTTTGCCTTTCTTTATTATTGTTGATTTAAAGCCAATTTTATCTGATATAAGAATGGCTACACTAGCTTTCTTTTGGTTTCCATTAGAATGGAATATTTTTTCCATCCCTTCACATTGAGTCTATATGAATCCTTGTAGGTTAGATATGTTTCCTGGAGGCAGAAGATACTTTGCTTGTATTTTATTTTTATCCATTTAGCCAGCCTATGTCTCTTGAGTAGGGAATTCAAACCATTTATGTTGATTGATAGAATTAATATGTGGGATGCTGTTCTGTTCATCCTGTTGGATAGTACCTCATTACTTTGTTTTGCCTCTTGTACTAATGTTTTCTATGAGCTCTGAGCTTTAGTTTTTGGATGGTTGTACTCTGGTGGGTGACTATTGTGCTGATCCATGTATAATGCAGTTCTGAGTATTTTTTGTAGGGCAGGTCTGATCTTCACAAATTTCCTCAGTGTTTGCTTGTCTGGAAAAGTCTTTATTTCCCCTTCATATATGGGACTTAGTTTTGCAGTATGCAAAATTCTAGGCTGGAATAATTCTGAACCCTCAAGAAGGGGCGCCACTTTCTTCTGGCCTGTAAGGTCTCAGTTGAGAAGCCTGTAGTTAGCCTGATGAGTTTTCCATTGTGAATTGCTTGATGTTTTTGCCTTACAGTCCTCAGGAATTCCTCATTCCTGTTGACTTTGGCCAGACTGATGACTATGTGTCTCGGTAACTGCCTCTTTAGGATGAATCTCCTAGATGTTCATTGAGTTTCTTGTACCTGGATGTCTAAATCTCTAGCAAGACTAGGGAAGTTTTCCTCAATTATTCCCTCAAATAGGTTTTCCAGCCTTTTTGCATTTTCATCTTCATCCTTAGGGATGCCTATGATTCTTATCTTTGGCCATTTTGCATAATCCCATATTTCTTTTAGGATTTGTTCATTCCTCTTTATTCTCTGTTCTTTATTTTTGAGTGACTGAGTTAATTTGAAAGAGTTGTCTTCAAATTCTGAGATTCTTTTTTCTTTCTACTGTAGTCTATTCTTAAAACTTTACACTGTGTTTTTTATTTCCTTAAATGAATTTTTCATTTCCAGAAGTTTCATTTTTTTTTAATATGTCAATCTCTTTAGTGAATATTTCATTCATTTCTCGAATTATTTTTCTGGTTTCCTTGAGTTGGACAATCAGCAAGAAAAATATCAAACAACACCATTAAAAATTGGGCAAAAGATATGTATGAATAGAAATTTCCCAAAAGAAGATAAACAAATGACCTATAAATGTATGAAAAAATGCTCAATGTCTCTAATCATCAGGGGAATGCTAATTAAAACCACAATGTGATATCACCTTAGCCCAGTCAGAATTGCTTCTATTAAAAGTCCAAAAACAACAGATGCTGGCATATACGCAGAGAGAAAGAAATGCTTACACACTGTTGTTGGGACTGCAAATTAGTACAACCTCTATGGAAAATAGTATGGAGATTCCTCAAAAAACTAAAAGCAGACCTACTATTTGATCCAGCAGTCTCACTACTGGGAAAAGAAGGAAAAGAAGTCATTTTTATCAAAAAGACACCTGCATTTTTTTGAATGTTTATTGTAGCACAATTCACAATTGCAAAGATGTGGAATCAACCCAAGTGCCTATCAATTTATGAGTAGATTAACCAAATGTGGTACTAATGTTTTATATGAGCTCTGAGCTTTAGTTTTTGGGTGATTTTTTATGCATACCATGGAATACTACTCAGCCATCAAGAAGGATGAATTAATGCCTTTTGCAACAATTTGGATGGAACTGGAGACCATTATCCTAAATGAATTATCTAAAGAATGGAAAAACAAACACCACATATACTCATTATTAAGTTGGAACTAATTGATGAACACACAGGTGCACAGAGGGAAGTAAAACTCAGTGCAAATCAAGCAGGGAGGAGGGAGGTAGAGGAGATGGGAAAAAACCTGTTTAATGGGTACAACGAACACTATCTGCATGATAGACACACTTTATCCCTGACTCATGCATTACAAAAGTGATCCATGTAACCAAAAACATTTGTACCCCCATTATACTTTGAAATAATAATCATAAAGAAAGGAATTGGCTTGTGCAAGCATGGGAGCTCACAAGCTGTGGCCTGGAGAGTCAGGTAAGAGTTGATGTTGCAGTCTTAAGTCTGAAGCCTGGAAAATCAGGCACAATTTCTTTCTTTCTTTTTTCTTTTTATTTCAATAGATTTGGGTATACAAATTTTTTTGGTTACATGGATGAATTGTATAGTGGTGAGGCCTGGGCTTTTTATGTACCTGTCACCTGAATAATGTACATTGTGTGAAATAGGTAATTTTTCTTTCCATAACCACTTTGCACTCTCTTCCCCTCTGGGTCTTCAATGTCCATTATATCACTCTGTATGCCATTGTGTACCCATAGTTTAGCTGCCACTTATAAGTGAGAACACGCAGCATTTGGTTTTTGGTTCATAAGTTGCTTCACTTAGGATAACAACCTCCAGTTCCACCCAAGTTGCTGCAAAAGACATTATTTCGTTCTTTTTAAATTGTGGAGTGGTATTACATGGTGTATATATATATATACACCACATTTTCTTTATCCATCCATTGATTGATAGGCACTTAAGTTGAGTCTATGTCTTTACTGTAGAGATTGTCCAGCGTCTCTACCAGTGTCACGGTGTAACGAAGAATGCTCCAGACCACAATCTCAGGCTTAAGGAGGAGGATAGACTCTTTTCATTTCAAAGAGCTCCTGTACCTCTTCAAACCTCTGTATTTATTGTAGAGAAAGGCCTTCAAGGTAAAAGCAAAGAACATACAGAGAGAATGTTTGGAAAGAACATATAGATAAAACTCTCTGGTGCTAGTAAACACATTATTATAAAGAAATCTAGTTAGTGATATGCAACATATCTATATTTATCTTGGGATTCCTTGTGACTCCTTAAGGCTATAAAGAAAAGAGGAGAGACCTAACATCAGTCACACTCCCATGCATTCCAAAGCCTGATGTATGCAGCTGGCTGATAAGCATTCATATCCCAAGTCCTGTTTCCAGGACTGTCAGATTTCCACCTTTCTCACAGTCCCTTTACCCAGGATTTTATGCCTTTTCTAATATCCTCTACATTTACTATTGTGAATTGTGCTGCAATAAACTTATAAGTCCAGGTGTCTTTTGATGTAATGACTTCTTTTCCTTTGGGTAGATACCCAGTAGTATTATAGCATTGCTGGATTGTATGGTAGGTCTACTTTTAGGGGTTTCAGCAATCTCCATACTGTTTTCCATATAGGTTATACTAATTTACATTCCCACCAAAAGTATATGAACATTTCTTTTCCACCACATCTTCAACAACAATATATTTTTTTCTCTTTATTTATTTTTATTTGAGCATATTATGGGGGGTACAAATATTACGGTTATGTATATTGCCCATGCCCCCCTCCCCCCTCGAGGCAGAGCCTCAAGCATGACCATCCCCCATACGTTGCACATCTCATTCATTATGTTTGTATATACCCATCCCCTCCTCCCCCCTCCCACC
>CAUYPO010019545.1:0-14860 GCA_963574435.1 Cheirogaleus major
TAAATATAAGACCCTGTCTTATTTTCGGGGAAACAGGGTAGCTGTGTCATCATTTGCAGCTTTCTTAATCTTTCTGAGGCTGCGTTTCCACATCTGCAAATACCTCTTAAAGATGGTTGTGAGGATTCACTGGGTTAATGATGACAAAGCATGCAGCCCACAGTGGCATTCTACAAATATCTACTGCTTTGCACCGGCAGGACTCTCCCTGCCCAAGGCCATGCCCCTGGACACCCTTGACCTCAGCTCACATTTTTTGCAAAGTTAATGACTCTCTGGTGTCCCTTCCAGCCACGCAATTCTATACTTAATATAAAATTTGCGCCAACTTGCAAATTCAAATCCTCTCTTCCCTTCTACCTGCCTCCGCATGCCGTGCACCCTAAAAACGCATTCACAAATAGATGTGCAATGGTTTTTGCTGGCAGTTTTGCTATGAGGTGCAATGCAGTGTTCTAATTAAAAAGTGTTTGGGAATCCTACACTTGTATTTACAAGTTAAAGTCATTTGAATCATGTATGCATGGGAAAATGGCTGGGGACCTGCCCATATCTATATTTTGGATAATCAACTATAATATTGAGTACTAATAAACAATTAGAAAATTATGGATTTAAAAGCCTCATGAATATCAATAAACCTCTTTTTCCCCCTTTCTGCAGGAAGACAAGAGGCAGTAGAGAATAAATTGCCACCTCTAATTGGCAATCATCAAATTCAAAGACACCTAAGAAAATGTGTTCAGTACCTCAGGTGGCAGTATTTAAAAAAAAAAAAGAAAGTTTCTGTGAAATTACACTGATGATTGTTTCACACACCAAATGCCCTATATTTAATTGAATACTCCCTCTTCCAACTGCACAGTACATGTTGAAAACACTGTAATGTGAGTATCTTGCTCCGAACTGAGCAAAGAAAAACAAATTACCTGCAGTTAATTCACAGCAAGCCTTCATGATGGTGTAGAAAATTAATGCAATCTTTACACATTCTAATTAAATGCACAGAAATTCGATCTCTTCTCTTGGTCTCCCCAAATCTAGGGTCTTCATAAAGTCCTTGTGGGGTTCTGAGCTTTAATAAGTTACAAGTGGCTCTCAAACTTTGGAGTGCATAAGAAGTATATTATACCTGCAGAACTTGTTAAAGTACTCATTCCGGGGCTGCACGTTGCCTATGCATTCTTTTTTTTTATCTGACAACTTTTATGGAGGTATGTTTTACATATCATATAATTAACCCATTTCAGGTGTAAATTCAGTGATTTTTAGTAAATTTACCAAGTTGTGTGACCATCATCATAAATTAGTTTTAGAGCATGTTTATCTTCCCCAATAAAATCCCTTATGCCCATTCCTAACCCCTGCCCCAGGCCACATTAATCTGTTGATTTGCCTTCAGGACATTTCATATCAATGGAACGAAACAATATGTGGTCTCTTGTGTCTGGCTTCTTTCCCTAAGAATATTATTTTTGAGGTTCATCCATGTCATAGCATGTACCAATATGTTGTCCCTTTTAATTGCTGAACTTGCATGGCTATACCACACATTGTCTATCCATTCACCAGTCGATAGACACTTAGGTTGTTTCCATTTTTGGCTCTTCTGAATAATGCTGCTATCAATATTTGCAATCAAATCTTTGTGGGAACATATGTTTTTGGGCAGATCTCTAAGAGTGGAGTTGTGGGATCATATGGTAGTTTTATGTTTAACTTTTTGAGAAAATGCTAACCTATTTTCCAAAGTGCCTGCCCGATTTTATATTCCCACCCCCTAGAGATTCTGGTTCAGTAGGTCTAGGATGGTGCCCAGGAATTTGCATACTGAACCAGCATCCCAGGTTAATTCTGATGTAGGTAGATCAGAATGTTAAGCATTCTGTCACAATACTGGCCTGAATGGGTTCTTATAATACTTTGGGTGCTGAGATAAACTAAAAAAGTTTATACCACAACGAGCAACTCTCTACCACATAGCCAACAGGAAAAAATGGGAAAGAAAATTTACGACTCACCACGAAATCATGCCAGATTGTCTCTCTCCTAACTGTAACACAGGTTGCCAAAATGTTAAACTTTCTACATTGCATAAGGCCCTTGCAAAATCCTTGAGCACTGCTTTAAGATGGGAAAAGTAATGCAAAATTAAATTTAGTAGGTGGTTCTTAAGATTGTATTTCCTTAAGAAAAATGTGTGCTCCTGGAGATGAGGAATCACTTGCTGATGAGCTGACCTACGCTTAGCAAGCTGCTGTTGTAATAATGGTTCGTGCAAGGGGGAAAACAAGCTGATTGTGATGCATCCAATCACCCATGTCCTGCTCTCTGTGCCAGGAAGCTTTCAAGGGCTTAGGGCTTCTTACCTCCAAGGAGAAAGACAGCACGACGTCCGACTTGGAGAGCTGGTTCTCGCTCTCCTCGCCCATGTCGATGATGGAAGCGTTGTGGCTACGTTTGAGTTTCTGGAGCTTGAATTCCCCACCTTTGGACACGGGCATGCTCTCCAAGTTGGCCATGAGCAGGTTGACAGAGGACTTCAGCTCCTCGATGTATGTGTTTTCCATTTCTTTGGATACAAACTTGGGAAATTTGCGTTCCTTGGGAAGAAAAAGACAAGCATGAGCAGAGGAGTAAATAGAGACCTCGTTTACACAGAAGGTTTTTGTCTCACAGCGCAGAGTTAGAATCGCACACACCACTAGTGAAATTCACCTAGATTTCATGGCCTTGTGCTAGAAAAACGATTCAGCCGAGTTGAGCAGACAGCTGTGTGCCTTCTAGTAACTTAAAAAAAAATCTAACAGGTAAGAAACACATGCATAAACATATAGCAAGAAAAAGTCAAATAAATGCTCTATTATGGTTCTAGCCCATCCCCAGTTTTCTCCAGCAAATTCGATTTGAGGGAAGAAATATGGGGTGATATTTTTCAAATCTGGTTTCAGTTCAGTTTTTCTTTTTAGCAAAATGCAGTCAGTTGTTTTCAAGTTATGGAAACAGAAAGACACCCTATTTCTGGATATCTACAGAGACTTTCTCACATGAATAATTCAGAAGGAGCTCATTTGAGACGTTTCAAACATAGTCTGTGGCTATTTCCAAGAAGAATAGTTACCGTTTTCAAGAAAAATTTAAAAAATTAATGAATCCATGAAAATGTGATTAAAATTCTTTAGAAAAGAAAACAGAGGAATTTAGTACCAGGACGGACTTCTGTTTTTTTTTCCTGCCTTGCTTATGAATTCAGATGTAGTTGCAACACGCTCTAGCCATGCTGTTTGTTTCTTTACACCTCCAAGGTGTCCAGATGGCTTGAGTATGCTTTGGATTGAATCACCGTCTAAAGGAATCATTTCCCACATGGACATGAACTTGCCCTGCCCAGCCCTGTTCTGTAACCAATGGGAAGTGGAGCAAGGCAAATCAGTTTGACCTTTTTTTTTGAAAATGACAAAAAACCTGCCACTCAAACTGGCTTAAACAACGACAATAAAATTTATTGGCTTAGAAATATCCTGGAGTAGATGCAGCTTCAAATGAGGCTGGAATCAGGGCTCAGATGATGTCACCCCACAATTGA
This sequence comes from Cheirogaleus major, assembly GCA_963574435.1. Classification (NCBI taxonomy): domain Eukaryota; kingdom Metazoa; phylum Chordata; class Mammalia; order Primates; family Cheirogaleidae; genus Cheirogaleus; species Cheirogaleus major. The sequence continues at coordinate 3,587 of CAUYPO010019545.1, forward strand.
TTTTTTCCTCAAGATCCTAGGTTTGGTTCTTCTGGGGTGGCTCCATGCTCAATCTAGCTCCATTAATGTCACAGAAATGTTGCTAAATATCTGTACCTCACAACATCACATCATGCTATCTAGAGGAAGAGTCAAATATTTCCTCTTGTAGTGTCCATGGAAGATGAGAAGTCTCTCATTCCAGAATTTTCACCCAAAGTCTAACTTATGTACATAACCTGAATCAATTTCTATGGCCAGTAATGTGCTGTGCTTATTTGCTTGGGCATGAGTTACATCCCCATCACTGTGGCTGGGGATTAGAACTCCACCTAGATCACAAGGAACGTGAATTGGTTTGCCAGTTCTATGTGGCAAAAATTAAGATGGCTAGTCCATGGGCACCTGATTCTAAGTCAAACAACTAATTCTCTTAAGTGGCCAGGAATCACTCAGATTTACTCTCTCAAGCTATTGAACCGAGAGGCATTGAGGTTACAACTGGTCAGTGGAGTTGAAATAGTAAGATCACGTAGACTCAGAGTTGACTGCCATACTGGATGAGGTCAAAGCAGAATAAGGCACTTGCCAAAGAAGAAATAGGTAGAGACTTAAAGAGGGAAGGAGGTGGGGGGGAGAAAAAAGAAGAGACAGAAGAGGTTCCTAGAGTTACAGAAAAACTCTTTGACTTTTACTGGTTTTCTAATTCCCACAGGCCTAGTTATTTCTCTTATATTTCAGTTCCTTAAGAAGCTACTATTTTCCTTTCCATAATCCCCCTAACCCACTAGTTAACTAGAAGGGTGTTCTTCCCTTGCCACTTTGAAGCTTCAGTCAAACACACATAGTGGTTTCTCTACATAGAGCTCGGAGATACCTTTGCACCGTGCCAGTCTTCTTCCTAGCTGGAGGCTTTCCTAAGTGTTGTTCCCCTTTCCCCTACCTCTCTGAGTAACTCACAGCCTTCTTGCCATTTTCCATATTTCGGCTTCAAAACTTCACCCCCCTAGGTTGGGTCCTCTTATTGTACTTGCTAGCTCAGCTTCTTGATAACATTTATTGTAATGGATTGAATGTTTGTGTCCCACAAAATTTATATGTTGAAACCTAATCCTCAATGTGGTGGCATTTGGTGGTTGGCCTTGGGGAGGTGATTAGATCATGAGGGCAGAGCCCTCATGAATGGAATTAATGCCCTTATGAAAGAGGCCTCAGCTCATTTGTTCTTTCCATCATGTGAAAACATAGTGAAAGACGGTTGTCTATGAATCAGGAAGCGGGTCCTCATCAGACACTGAATCTGCTGGTGCCTTTCTCTTGGACTTCCCAGCCTCCACAACCATGAGAAACAAATTTCTGTTGTTTATAAGCCATCAGCGGTATTCTATTATAGCAGCCCAAATGGACTAAGATACTTGTTATAATTAATGAATCGACTGTGAAATTTATTTGTTTAATGTTTGTCTTTCCTGCTGGGCCATGAATCAGGACCATACCTATATCTTGATGCCCCTGATGAATTCTTGGTATCTAACACATAATAAATATTCAACACATACGAGTTGAGTGAATGATTGACAGTTTGTCAAAATTGTTCATATTAAATATCATTGTAGCTAAAACTCAGCTGTGAGGAGGAGGTGGAGAGATGATAAATTAAATTCTGGAAGAACATTGAGATTCTGCTTTTCCATGTAAATGAGTATGGGGGTCTGACATCTACTCAGCAACATTAGAGTACTGGTTCCTTCTGGAACCTCTTAGCACAGTCACTTCCTGCCTTAAAATTGGGCTCAGCCCACTACTGTGTGGTGCTTTCTAGACACACTGTGGGTGAATGTGAGAGGAAAAGTAGGATGAATCCTTCTGAAATAAGATGACAGGTTGATGGTCTCAACAGGAGCTAGTAATGATTCAACACAGAAGAATCCTGAAAGTCTTGCTTCTCTAAAACTTCTGCATAGTGGACTTGATTTTTCTCATTCTTGGACTTGATCAGGGACAACGTTGAGCCTCACAACTTGGGTATCCTTTATGCAAAAGTCTGTGGAGATGTGATGACTTGGCTTCTGGGCCAACAACACTTAGAAAACACTGCCATAAACACAGCTCTTGGCACGGTGCCAGACACTAGGAGGTTCATGATGAGAGGATATAAACTATCTTCTTTGAGTTTACAGCAAGTGAGGAGAAAGATCTATAAGGGAACATCAAGGTAGATGCTGTAATGGAAGTATTACATATGAGATGTGAATTCTTCCCAAGAGAATCAGAGGTGGCTTCCCAGAGGAGGTGAACTTTGGGCTGAGGATCTGAACTTTGGGCTGAGGATCTGATGGATGGAAAAGACTTTGCCAACAGATTTGGTTGGCTAAGATAGGGCTACTGCTCTTTTCTTGTCCCCAGGGAAAATATTATAGGCAACCATGAATCCAAGAAGGTCTACGTAACTTCTATATATGTAGTCACATGATATTTCCTCATCTCCTTTGGAACATGGCCCTTTTGAATAGTGAAGGGAAGAATGAGGTAGGTTAACTCATGATCTGAGAATAGTCAGGCCACATTAAAGGCTTTTAAGGAGCAAATGTTGCATCCCAAGAGCTTGAAGGCCATTGCACTAACCTATAGCTTTCCTCCTCCTATGGGGGCCCACACTTTAATGAACTACGTGGTATTGGGGAGGGGGTACTCGGTATGTGGTATGTGTGATTTTTACCGCCAGTCGTTGGCTTTGCAGTTGCCAGGGGGTTGGAGAGAAAAACCAGTGCTTGTGAAGTGGGTTCTTTCCCGAAGCTTTGAGAGACAGTATTGTCAAATGCAGGTCCACTCATCACACCCAGCTTTGGGACTCGCTCAATGCCATTTAACTCCACAGTCTTGACATCTTCAAACAAGACCCACTGGTCACAGCCAACACCATTGTAGACCGGAGTTCACTCCCACCAAACTTTATCTAGCAGAGTATTGGAAAAATCCAAAGAATGATCACTCTTCCCAGAACTTGGACAGTTCCTAATGACATCATAAAAAGAGGCTCATAAAACTGAAGTCTGCAAGGAAAACAAGGCCATTTTTCTGCTCTGAGGACTTAAGCCTTGAGAAGAAATAGCATTCTGTCAATCTAGGCTGAGGCTCCAGAGTGGAGTTTTCGGTGGCAGACCCATTACAAATGCATTTCAAAGCTGAAGTTGTGCCAAAATAAAGAAAATGGAGTTGTCCATCTCTATTGCTACTTTTCCAAGTGTGAAAACAAATTAGCCTTGACAAAAGAATTGTTTATTCATATTGCTTTATGAGAGACATAGCATATGGGTGGACAAAGGCCTCCAAAGAAAATCTCAGCTGGACATTTATTTTTGTTTTGAGCTGATGACATTCCTCAATGAGGATGGCCTCCCAAGGACAATTCCCACCAGGGTTTTTTATGCTTGGAGGGATTTTTGGAGCATTTGGAAAAAAATAGCATTTGAAAGTTCTAACAGCCATTAGCGTCCTCAGCCTTTGGCTTTGCTTTTCTGGTTTTGGATTTTTACTCATAGAGGATGAATAGGGTATGTGTAAACACTGACAAGACCACCCTCACTTAGAGAGAGGTTCCCTAGACCCCAAAGGCTCAAATGACACATGCTGGCAAGTGATCACAAGGAGAGCTGTGACCGATGGACATTTCTAGACACAGGAGCTCCCCAACAGCGTTGCAGCTCTTTAATCCAATCTCTCAAACACTTCCAGGGCTCCTGCCACGTGTCAGGTGCTATGGTTGTCATTAGGGATGAAAGGGTCAGCAGGGGAGTGATGGTAAGGGGGGGACATGCCAGAAAGTGACTAACTGGACACTGTGTGACACATGAAGCCACGGAGGCCTGAGCAGAGGACAAGGAGGCACCAAACGAAACTTATCCAGTCCACGTTTGTGAAACAGACTCGACTAGGAATCCTGGGTCTGCCACTTACTAGCTTTGGGACTTCAGATTTCTTTATCTATTTGAATTTTCGTTTCCGCATTTGAAATGGGGATTAAAAACGTCGTAGAATTATGATGAAGGGCAAGAGATAATAACAAACATGAATACATTTTAACTATTGTCTGTCTGTCTGTCTCTCTACACACACACACACACACACTATGCTACTACCACCATCACTACCAACAACAACACTACTAGTAATTATGGTGACTCTAGCACAGATAATGATGCTAGTTGGCATTTACTCAGTGCTACCAATGTCTTGGGCACAGTTTAAGCACTTCCCATGATTTATCTCACCTAAAGCTTCCAACAACCCACTCAGGCAAGTGTTGCTATTTATCCCCATTTTCTGGAAGAAAACGAGGCAGAAAAGTTAAGGCAGCAATTAGCAGAGTTGAGTTTGGAACCCAGCAGATTGGCTCTGGAGCCGATGGTCTCAGCTACGACATGGCAGGGCACAGCTATCTGGCCGCAAATGTCAACAGAGCCGAGGCAATCCTTTGGGACCGCTCATCGTGGCGCCCCCTGCACGTGTCACCGTGTTTTGTAGTGCTCAGCAGAAGGCTGGTGACAGCAGAGTCCTCTGCAGCCATGGCCGGTCCACCATTGCCCAGCCAACGTGCACAGTGTAGGGTAGCGTAGGAGAGATGAGGAAGGGGTGAGCACGTTACACAAGAGAAAGAAGGTCTTAGTAATTTGCCAAAATCAGTATCACAGACATTAGAAGGCATTTTGGGCTCAGGCATGAGAATTTTTTTGGATTGGCTTCTTTACCCAACTGGTCTTACTTGCTCAGCTTTAATGAATTGGATGGACTTCCCTCCACTTCAACAAGCTTCAGAGGACCTGCCTGGCACTTAGAGTTTTTCCTTGAACTCAGATTTTCCTGGGTTCTTAGCTATCTGACAAAGGCCAGAGTCAGGGAGATGCTCCCCACGCACATTTTTTTTCAGGTAACAAATTAAAATAAACTCCTACTGTGTGCTGGACACTCATGCTACTTCATGACACAGCATGAACGTCAGGTCTAGCAAGCTGGGGGTTCGTATCATTCTCTGGTAGGAGAGGATTCTATTTCGATCTGATTTTTGGTAGTGCGTAGAGCAGAACTTTTCCATCAGAGAACTATTTGGATATTATTTCTCACTGATTTTGCAATTGGGTCAGGGTGTGAGATGCTAATTTTGCTATGCACAGAAGAGAAGTCTAAATGTCGGTTCTACGTTTCAAATGATAGCTTAAAAAACCAACCTTTTTTTTTCACTCCTCGACCTCTGCCACTAATACTACAAAAGCTATATTATTTGTCTTAAATAATTAGCTCGAGAATTTTGGAATTTTACCCTAAAATGTGGCCAAAAGAACTGGCAAATATCACAGCAGCACTAATGCCACAATCTGCCTGCTTGAGCTTTAATGTCAACTTTTGATCACACAATTTAAATAACTTAGACTTAATTCCTGGGTGAAATTTGGGAACACTTTAATATTTAACATGAGAGGATTTGGGAAAATGTTTGAACAGGGATTACGAAGTCTTTTCTACCAGCTTAAAAAAAAAATGCATTCAGATCTCTTCCTGGAACTGTCAAGGCAGCATGACTGATGTTCACAGTGAGACCATCTCTGTCTGATGATTTCTGGGATGTCGGTGTGATTGAATCGGTAGGTTACAGAACAAAGTTGGGGGTAAGGGAAAGCCGACTTTTTCTCACCCCTGTTTTTTCCTAAGAAGAGAGGACAAACACAAGCCTTTCGTGGAAATGTCTGATAAATGCTACTGGCAGAATGACCAGGTTCCAGGTTCCAGGAAAAGCCAGGTAGAGAGGATTCTGAATTCCAGGAACCAGTTCTGCTAAACTCTGTTGCTTCAGTTGGGATTCCAGATAAACTTTTAGTGGAGCAAAGAAAGCAGTTTCCAGGAGGGGTAACCATCAGGAAGAGAGGAGTGGGACGGAGGGCAATCCTGGCTTGGAGTGGCTTCCTGCCTGTCATCTCATTGCTCAAAAGAAATAGCATGAAAGTTGGAATTAGAGGACTCAGCATTCTGCTCATTAGCTGAGTGAACTTGGGTGTATCACTGAGACTCTTTGATTTGCCTAAACTGGGAGAATTAATGTAACTCCGGGGACTGCCCATCACAGGTCTAAAGGAGAGTTTATGTGAAATTGCACAGCCAATGCCTGACACATTTAATAAAGGACTGATTAGCAGAGATAGCGGTCAGGATGAGGGGAGGTGAAAGTCTGGGGTGAAAAGTGGATCCTTGGGTTGGGATGAGGAGGAAAATGAGGACCTATGTTTGGGAAGGTATTTTGCAAGGGTAGCATGCACACTGGTGGAGAGTCCAGATTCTGGTCATCGAGTGACTGTGGCCAAGTCCTCTAGTGTCTCTCCTTTAGCTTCCTCCTCTACGAAATGGGGATAATGATAGCACCATTCTCATAAGGTTGTTGGACAGTGAGATAGACTCTCAAATGTAAAATGCTTAGAAGAGAGTCTGGTACACAGGACAACACTATGTAAGTGGTAAGTGATAGTTATCACTAGTGGGGACATCTACAGTGCCGCCCAATTGACAATAACTACTCCACTTACAGCCTCGCTACTTGCACCCTCACCCTAGGGGATATATCTCCAGCACCCATGTGTTCAATGAGACCCTCAGCCCTCTTCCACTGTGGATTGGTTGATTGCACCAGGAGTTAGCTCTTGAACCAATCAAAGATCCCATTCTTGGGACTGTGAATTTGCAGGGGGTAGTGAGAAGAGGGGCAAAGCCGGAGAAGGATTAAGATTTGAAAGGGAGGATGACGGGCTGAATGATTCTCTACTTGGCCACACCAGAAACACGTGGAATTGTGGGATAGGCATTCTTCTCCCTTGAGAAGCAAAGAAAGCTGGTTTGCAGAGAAAAAAAAAAAGGATGATGAAGGTGACACACAGAGATGAGAGGTGGAGAGAAAGTCCTGACCACTCTGAGGTCCCCGGTTCTTTCCTGCGTTCTGGCTGCAATTTGCCCAGGGTCTCTGTGAGTTCCTTCTCAATCTCCAATTCCATCTTTTAAATAAGCTTTCTTGAGTTGGTGCTTCTTATTTACAATCGAAAGTGCTCTACCCACCTTTTAATTCAGAGAACAGAGTGAATTATATATGATGGGTGACAGCTTTTCTAAGGAATTTCTGGTTATGATATTAACAGGAGCTAACTCAGCCATATGGGGTGAATTGCACATCTTCACTAAAATTCACTGTGATGCCAGAAATAGAAAAATTGGGGCATGCTAAAAGAAGATAAGCAGAGGTGCTTTGTTTCAATATCTCTTCATGAACCAGCCAATATCTGAGATCTCGATATTTTATTTAATTTTTAGCTGATGAGATAGTTTGCCATTTTCCTTGGCGTGAGCCAGGCTGGTTTAGGCAAGGGGAAAATTTATTTTTCTTGGAATTGACTAAACTAAGGGAAAAGCAGATACATAGCTACAGCTCAGGAATAACTGGAATTAGGGACTTAAACATCCTGAGGACTCCTTGATATCTCAGTGTAGTTTCACCACCTCTGTTTCTCTCCTATGAAAAGGAGTTTGTTGGCTTCATTTTTTCATCTTCTTTTCCCTATGTGGAAAAATTGGACATGGCTGCAGGCATCTTTCTACCCCTGGAAGAGGTAGCCTTGTTGGCCCACAGTCCACAGGTCCCAGGGAAGGGATTCATTGGTTTAGTTTGCACCAAGCATCCATTTTTGGACCAATCACTTGTGGCCAGGGCAGGCTGGGAACTGTGGTTGGTTCCCCTCGGGAGAAGAGCTCATTGTAGGACCAATCAGCTGTGGCAAGGGGGCCACGGCATGAAAGAACATTTCATAAGAAGAGAGTCAACTTCTAAGAGAACAGGAAATAGTAGTGGGCAGTCCAATTCATAGAAATCCCCCATACCTTAAATGTTTGGGGGACCCTTCATATTTTACAATTATTCTCCATTTTCTGTAAATAATAAACAAGATTCACTTTAACTGCCTATTTCATTATCCAAGAAGGCTTAGTTCTAACTTGATAATATCCTACTTTACTTAGCTTCAGAATATTTAGTGGTGTGGGCTTAGGGGAGAGCGTTCTTTGATCTACTGTTCAGAGATGAGCATCTTGACTTATTTATACCAGTTGTTCATCTGGGGTCTTTTAAAAATTAAAATTAGCCTAACACTAGATTTAAAATTACCATGTTGAGCCTCAAAGTAAAAAAGCAACTAAAATAAAGTTGCCATGAGCTTGTTTTTGAATTGTGTGTGATTTTATTCAGATTAGATGAATACTTATTAGCTACAAATGTAATTGTTGCCTAACACGCAGGAGAATAGACCACGTGACCTCCCTTTTATGGATAATCCCCTAATAGGAGACATCGAGTTTACAAGAGAAGTAAACTCTAAAGGCTTATTAATGTTTACTCCCACATCAAGCAGGATTTAAAAACATAAGAATCTTTTACACTACCTTTAGCCAAATCCCTAACTGCATACTATTTTTAGCCACCAGACTGACTTGACTATAAACTTCAAAGGTGTCCAAAAAACAAGATGCAAAACATTTCAGCAAAAGTGCTTGAGCACAAACAGAGTGATCCCGTGCTTCTTGGAATCTGTCTCTGGTTTCTCATCCAGTAGGATTCCTTCCTATATGTCCAAGTCGTGAGATGCCTCTCTTCATAAAGAGAAAGGCTGAATTTATAAACTCTACCCTACGCCCACCCTCCCTGACACCTCTGACAGCCACTATCTTCACGTGCCCTCAAGACCTGTGGCTAGAGTTGGAACAAGTAGGAGCTGGTTGTTATTTAAAATGTCGATATTTTGCTCTTTGTGGATTTTAGGGCGTTAACTATAATTTAAAAGTATTTTATTAAAAATCATTTAGTTTGATGGCTGAGTTTCTGGGAGCCCCCTTAAATTTTGCACCTGGAAGGAGTGTCTCCGCCCAGGGCCCAGCCTGATATCTAGACTGACTTGTGCTGAGGGTTCCAGTGTAGCCTCCTTGCTAATGCCTGTCACGTTCAGCCTGGCTTTCTCCTTCTCTGTAACGAGAATGAAACTGGAATGTCCTTAGAGGGCTGTTTCTAGGACTGACTGAGATGGCACATGGAAAGCATTTAGCACGTTTAACACAGAATCAGCGCTCGATAAATACTGTCAGCGTTACTGCTATTAATGATAACACAAATGGCAGAGATGGCAATCACAGTAGATAACATTTAGCTGTCATCTGGCAATAAGACATGCTTGAGGCTCTGCCTCGACGGGGCAGGGGAGCAAGGGCAATATACGTAACTGTAATATTTGTACCCCCATAATATGCTGAAATTAAAAAAATAATAAAGTTTACTATTCAAGAAAAAAAATTCAAAAAAATTTAAAAGACAAAGTGCCAAAATAAAAAAAGAAAGAAAAAAAAAAGAAATGATCCCAACCCTAAAGGAGTTCTAGCTACTGGGAGACTCGGACATGTAAACAAATAATCCCATTCAATGATCTGCTATAATAAAAGTCCACTTGTATGGCGAGACCACAGGTGGGGAGGACTAACTGATCGCTAAGCTCCTAGACATGGAGTTTTAAGGCAGGCACTGAAGCCTGAACAGGTGAGTTTGCTAAGTGTAGGGGCCAAGAAAGGTCATTCCAGGTTGAGACGCCAGTGAGCACAAAGACACCGAGCCTGGCAAGGGCTGGGTATATTCACAGGGAGCTGGAGTGAGAGATTATGGTGGAGAAAATTGTGAGATGTGAGGTTAACAAGGAACCAGATAGTCTGTTGATTAAGAGCCTTGAATGTCACTGTGCTTTGGGGACAATGAGAGAATCTATTGAAGGATTTTGAGGCTGTGCTTTGAGATATTCATATGTGAGTTTTAGAATGGCAACTGGGTGCAGGAGGGATGGGAAGGGGGTGAGACTGGAGCCAGGGATACCTACTAGGAGGCGATGGCAACACGCAGGTGCTGGGGGGGAGGGCCTGGGCCAGAGCACCCGGCAGGGGTGCTGGAAAGCAGGGAGGCGATCTCGGCCCCACACGGAGGAGGCAGCCCTGGGAGGCTGGGGGGCTGAGCGAGTGTGGGGTGTCATGGAGAGGAAGGAGAAACTGTCAGTGAGTGACTAGGAGGTTTCATCCGAAGTAACTAGATATAGAACACATGCGGAGGAGGAAATGTAGGTACGTGTGGGGTGGGAGGAAGAAGATAAGGAGCCAGATTCTGAACCTGAAATGCCCAGGGAATGTCTATCGGAAATGTTCAATCGACAGTTGGAAATCTGAGTCTGGGACTCAAAAGAAAGGTGAAGCCTGAGTTTGGGATTTCACTGGAGCAGAGAAAATGCACGTGGTACCTCTGGGAGAGCTTCCTGGGAGAGACAAGGGTGGAGGGCCCAGTCAGGGTGACTGTCCCCATTGTCCCTCCTGTCTGCTGCTCAACCTTATCTTTTGGGGTCCTGTGATCGTCAGTGTGCTTCCTGAGGGGGACTTTGGCCTGGTCCCCAGAGAACGTGCCCAGAGTCTGCTTACCCTGGCTATCTGGTCTGCCATCTGAAGACGCCCGTCCAGCTCCCGTCTGATCTGGGCCGCCTGCTCGTCCGGGTTGTCCAGCTGCACAAAAGCACAAACATCAAGACTTTCAGCTTGGGTGGCAAAAGCCAATAAACTCATGACTTTCCATTCTACACCCCGCCTCCCCCAACTCCATGCTCCATGGACATATTTCACTAAAAAGCAGATTCTTGTTGCTGAAAGACCCAGTGGGAACGAGATCCCAAGTTAATTAATTCAAGGCAGAGCGTGATGTGGCTGGCAGTTGGGAAGAGAGACGTTGGAATGACCTTGCCCGGGAATGATCCATCACTTCCGGAACGCTGGGCAGCAGTGTTTCCAACGAGGGCCCGAGATGGCACCTCTGTCTTGGCCCAATGAAGAAAGTGCTTACGTGGCAGATGTACAAGGAAGGAGGTGGCCATGTAACTATTAGCAATGTCAGGAGCAGACACGGGGCGTGTCCACAGTGAACACAGATCGTGGGAGATTAGTCACTGGTTGCATTCCTTCTCATTGAGCCCCAAGACCTTCCCAGCCAGCCCTCCACATGTCTCCTTCCAATCAGCTGGTGTTGGTGTCTGAGTTGAAACCTATTCTTATCTTCTCTGATATTAGGATATAAACATCAGAACACTCAAGAAGACTGAAGCCGGGTGTGGTGGCTCTCGCCCGTAATCCCAGCATTCTGGGAGGCCGAGGCGGGTGGATCGCTCAAGGTCAGGAGTTCGAAACCCTGAGCAAGAG
>CAUYPO010019547.1:0-37168 GCA_963574435.1 Cheirogaleus major
CCCCCCCCCCCCCCCCCCCCCCCCCCCCCCCCCCCCCCCCCCCCCCCCCCCCCCCCCCCCCCCCCCCCCCCCCCCCCCACGGCCTTGTCCTGCAGCTGGTTCCCTTCCACCTCTGGTGTCAGCAAATGGCTGAGCCTTGCAGGGTGAGCAGAGGCACACCATAGCCGCTCCTGAGCTCCCTGTAGAAGCCCCAGAGTCCCTGCCTGCCCCTGAAGCCCAGGGCCCCTTAGCCAGGCTGGCGCTCCCACTGCCTTTCAGCCAGTGTCCTCCCGACAGGCGGTCCCTCCCCTTGCCTGCACCTTTCCTCTGCCTCCCCTGCTGCCCAGGCCTGGCTCCGGCCTGTCCCTGGAGCCAGGGCACCTTGGAAGCTGCTGTGCCGCAGGCTCTGTGGGAGGTTGTCCTTGAGTCTGAGCTCCTAGAGGGCGTCGCACAGCGAGTTCCCATCCAGGTTCTGGGGGAGGGGCAGAGGCAGGCCGGGGGCTTTTCTGGGCATGGCTTTGGGCCTGCCCGGGCAAGGGGCACCCTGTTACTGTGGCTTCCTTGTCTCCATTTAAGCAGGCCTGGCTGGGGGGTTCCATGTGCTGCTGCATGGGGCCGGGGGCCTGTGCTGCTCTCTCTGCTCCTATCACCCCAACATCCTGGACCCTGCTGCGCTGTTGCTCACCACGGTGCCTCCCCCAGACTTCAACCCCTCCCCTCCCCAAGTAGTGCCATCCTGCAGACTGATGCAGAGCGATGAACATCCTGGGCCGTCTGGAACCTGCTGGCCTCCTCCCAGCCCAGGAGACTCTGGAGCAGGTGGGGGAGCCACGGTACACCGTGAAGGCATGGGGTGCAGGCCTCAGGCGTCCAGTTTGTTCTTGCGCAGGACCAGCCACTCCGGGTTGGGCAGCCCCAGGAACGTGTGGGCTGGAATCTTGTCAATTCCATTCTCTGCACACAGGGTGGCATACACTATGCCTCTCTGCACCCACACACTCAGGCTGGAAGGAGGCAGCTCCTCTGGCCCCAGGTCGGGGCATCTTCTCACTGTCGACCAGGACCGCTGGGGAGGAGGCCATCCTCAGTACACAGCAGCAGAGCAGTGGCCCAGGACCCACCAGAGGGGGAGCCAGGCTGAGAGCCCAAGTGTGCGGCCTTCTCACCCCTGCTGCAGGAGTGGATGTGGGAGAGAGAGGCCACCCACCTGCCAGGTAGACTGTGGTCAGGCCAGGGTCAGTCAGGGTGAGGACGTGCTTCATCTTGCCATTGCCATAGCTGCCCAAGCCCGTGCCCTTGCCTGCTTTGTGGCCTTTTCTGCCCATGGCCAGTGGTCTCCGAGGTGCTGCTGCCACCGCCAGCCTCTGCTGCGGTCCTTCTGTTGGTGCCGGGCTCCTAGCCCCGATGGGAGGGAGGCTCCTGGAGGAAGAGAGACAGCCCCAGCCTGGTCACCACAACAGGGGGGCCCACCAGTGATGTGGCTAGCCTAGGCTGGAACAGTAGGTTGCTGGGACCCTTCCCTTGCACCAAGGGCAAAGATCCAAATGGGGGCTCTGAGGCTTGGGAAGGGACATGACTTTGGAGGGTTTCCTTCCTGCCCCACACACGAGGGCACTTGGCTTGGGCACATTAAGAATGGGTTGGCGTCTGAGAGGCTGGTGACACTGGTGTGATTTGTGGAGGTTGAACAAAGCCTTGGCCACTCCGGACACTCGTATGGTCCCATCACTCCCAGCTGGGGGCCACCTGTTCTGTTTAGTCCTTACCTTTGGGGGGCCTCCTGGGCTTTGAGCCCCTTCTCCTGTCTTCCTGGCCTCTTGCCTTCCTGCCCTGGCCCTCCTCGGTAGCCACTGTCCCTTCTTGGGCTTGAGGGGCCCTGCTGGCCCCCAAGGGACTGAGCTTCCCTGCCCAGGGCTTCCCTGCCCCAGCCGCTGTGGCAGCCGTGGCCTGGGGTTGAGCCCACTCCTACTCTGGGACTGTTGGGTGTGACTCCTTCCTCTGAGCCAGCCCTGGCCTGGCGGGTGATTTCCGGCCAGGGGCGAGGGGTTGCCTGGGGGCTCCATGGACTCCCTCCTTGGGGGTGGGCCAAGCCTGTGGCCAGTCCAGCTGCCCGTCCTCAGGCCTGTCCAGGCTGCCGTTCCTGGGGATGGGTCGTCCTGACCTGCAGAAGGAGCCAGTGTGGGCTGGGGTGGCAGGGAACCCTACAGGGCAGAGGGGCCTTGGCTCCTTCCTCCCAAGTGGAGTATCAGCTGTAGGCCAGCCTGCCTCCCCGCTCCTCTGTACCCAGGCCTCCTCCTGCCTTTCCCTTCATCCCTGAGGAGCACTGAAGGGACAACAGAGCACTGCCCAATGGCATAAGCAGGTTGGCAGCCCCCGGGCCCAGTCTCCCCGCTGCCTCTCAGAGCCGAGGTGGCTCTTTACTGCTGGGCCTCTCCAGGCCCTTGGGACAAGGCACAGGCAAGCCCCTGGTCCCCAGGGCAATGGGCCCAGGAGAGCTTCAGCAGCCCTGGGTAGAGGGCCTGGGCCTGCTCAAGGGACCTTGGGTCCTACCTCCCTTCACTTACCCCAGTGTGTCCCAAGGACAGGAGGTAGGACGTTGCCCCAGAACCCCCTTGGCCACGTACACAGTGGTGAGCAGGGGCCTCATGTGTGTCTCTGGGAGATGAGGGGGTGGCTGCCACCTGGCACAGTTTGTTTTTAGAGGTAGAAGCCCTAGTGCCTGCTGGGAAGTGGGATTGTTGGGGACCAGGCAAGCTTAGAGGCCATCTTGAGGGGCTGTCAGCTGCTTTGAAGGAGGGGTGATAAGCCCCAGAGCCTCCCCCTCACTGTGTGGCAACTACTCCTTAGCCAGCACTGACCATGGGCCTCCTCTGTCCCTGCAGCCTACCAGCCCAGGGGGCACTGATGGTCTGCAGTGGATGGGGAACCGGACCCACCCAACTGGCCCCTCTGGTCCTGTTTCCAGGCCTGGGGCAGGGCCACCAAGCATGGCTCCAACCACTGGCCTATGGGACAAAGGCCACACATGTAGCTCCTGTCTGCCAGCTCCCCCACTCCACCAGCAGGCCCTGCACTTCCAGCCTCTCAAGATTCTCCTGTCCCAGTAGGCTCTGGGGTGGCCAGATCAACTCTGCACCCAGCAAACCCTGATCCATTTTTCAGCTCCCCCATGGGTCCACTCCTAGAGAGGGCTCTCCTCTCCCTTGCCCCCATCCTAGGCACTGGGCACAAGGCTTCCAGAGTCTGCAACCCCCCTTGCCCTCCAGGGAGGGCTCTCTGAGGGCCAGGGGCTCCTCCCAGCCCTGCCTGAGTACCCGAAATGGGCACCAGGCAGGCTCTCCTCTACTTGCTGGTGCCAGCTACTCACTGTCGGGGGCCCCCCGGTGGGCTGGCTGGCAGCTGCAGTGTGGGCGAGCCCATGGGCTGGGCCAGGGCCCCTCCAGAGCAGCACCTCACCCACAGAGCCAGGACGGGGAGCAACACACTCTTCACGGCCACTGTGGGCAGGCCCTGCAGGCTGGCGGAGGGGAGGAAGAGCTGTGAGAGGCATAGCAGTGGCCATGGTGGGACGTGGTACATGGACACACGGTATGATGGCAGGACGACATGAGACAGTCTCGCTCCCTGAGCTGCTGGCCCTGGCTGTGGTGCTCAGAGCCTCCCCTGCCTCCCCTGGCTCTTCCCCAGGAAGGCCCCCCACCTGCCGAACAAGCCCCTCCCAGGCCTTGCCCCCAACTTCCCCGAACATCCCCTGCTCCCACCTGAGAAGAAAGACAGACATGTTTTCTTGTACAAGAGCTCTTGTTCTCTGTCCGTAAGGCCTGCATTTATGCTCTACTGGCCCCGGGCCCAGTGGTCCTGTGAATGGGCTTCTGTCTCCACACGCCACGGACCTGTGGGGCCCACCACACAGCAGGCTGGCCACCAGGCTGCCAGGTCCTACCTCCACAGTTGGGAGGGGAGAGGGGCTGTGCCTCCTGGGTCCCTGGGAGAGGGGGCAGTTGCCAGGGCCGCCTGGGCAATGATGGGTCCAGGCCCTATGGAACCTGCCAAGCCTGTGGGCTTCTGCTGTGGGCACCAGTGCTGAGGCTCCCAATTCCAGAGGAAACAGGACATGTGGGTGGAACAAGGGCAGTGAATATGGACCCCTGTGCCTCAAGACCCCAGTAGTACCTGGCCACTGTCCTGCCTCGGGACGGGGCTGGCGCCGGGTTTCTCCCACCTCGCTCTGGCAGCTCTCTTCCCTGCCGGCCTCCACCTCTTCCTCTGTACAATGGGGGACAGGACGTTGCCATGCCCTGCACTGGAGCGTGTGTGCACCAGGCACTGCCCTAGACTTCTTAGCCAAGAGTCCCATGTCCCAGACACCCCCGAGCCTCACACCCTTCTTGGCTGGGGTGGCACAAGGGGGTGAGGAGGCTGGGCCTGAGGTGGGGGGCTGCTGAGGGGTAGAGCAAGAGGCAAAGAAGAATGGGTGTCCTGCCCCAGGGCCAAACCAGGGTGTCCCATGGGCCCTAGTCCCACAGCTGGCGCAAGGAGCTGGGCTGGCAGGCAGCGGGGGCTGGTGGGGAGCACTGATCTCACCGCGAGGTCGGCTCCTCAGGGCCAGCCTTGAGGAAGCTTTTCCTACAGCTCTGTCCAGCGTTGACTTATGTTTGGAAGCGACCTTAAAAAATGAGTTAATTGTGGGCAAGGCTTGGGTGGAGGGAGGGGGAAGCAGGGGAGGAAGAACAGGGGCTGGAAGGGCCATCAGGAAGCAGTCCCCGTCTCCGTCTGTGTGTCCAAGTCTCTTTCCTGGGGCAAGGGGCAGTGTGTGACCCGGCAAGGACGTGGGGATGGGTGGGGGCAGAGAGGAGCCCCACAAGTGAGTCTCTCTTGGCTCCTCATTGTTGGCCTACTTGGGTGGGAGTGGCCTGAGCCCCTGAGCATGTGGGGTACTGCGGTGGGGGGGACATAAGAGGTTGCTGCCCTCGAGGAGCCTCCACTCCAGCTGACAGTCCCGTATGAGCCGCACCTGGCCCACCATCACCCTTCACCCCTCCTCTGCTGTCCAGGGCTCTGGTTTATGACCTGAATTTGGGATTGTGCCACATACAGACCAGAGACAGGGGCTGTGTGGAGAGTGAGCAAATGCCTTGGGAGCCAGGGATGAGGCCACTGCCTGCCTGTGCACCCGTGGATGACACAGGATGGCTGGGGCCCAGCATTCCACCTGAGGGGCCGCTGCTGAGGCTGGTGGAAGGGAGCACGTAGGCGGGAGGCCTGAGATGTGACACCGAGACCAGGTGAGGCTTGCCCAGGGATCCTGGCAGACTGAGCACAACCAGCCCCCCATTTTACAGGGAAGGAAAAGAGAGAGGTTGGGCTCACCCACAACAAGACACCAGAGGCCAGGCCCCCTGAACAAGGGGTAGGACCCTCCCTGAGGTGGGACTAGTGCCTGGGCCCCTAGAGATGACTGTGATGGGAGCCCTGGCTCTGCCCTTCCCCCCTCCTGGGGATGGATTCTGGAATCCTGGCCCCCTACCCATTTCCCCTGTTTGCACCACTCCCCAGGCGCTGACTAAACATCCTGCCATCTGGTTCCCATTAGCTGGGCTGGGGGTGGGGGAAAGCCTGCTCCCAGGTTTCTCTGGCACAGCCAGCCGGGAGGAGGGAGGGACCCCACTCCTACCCACCTAGGCAGGAAGGAGCGAGGCCTGGGGTGCTCTCAGCTCCCCAGCTCCCCTGGAGGCCTGTCCTTGCTACCTTTCCCCTGGTTGGGGGCCCAGCAGACAACTCTGGTGGGCACTTGGGGAATGGTACTCCTGCCGCCTACTCTGTCCAGTCTTGGGGCTCCCGGCCAGGCCATCGCGGGGATTTTGAAGGAAGCCCCATGGAGCAGAGCCAGTCTTTGGGGGGCCCAGCAGAACCAGAGGATTCCAGCAAGTTTCTTCCTCAGCCTCCTGCCCTCACCCCCTTCCAAGAGCTCACTGATGGACTTGTGCTGAGACAGGCAGGGCCCCAGGCCAACATTAATCCCGAGCCCCGTGTCTGGAGCAGAGGGTGGGAGGGGTGTTGGGATTTTCCAGGAACCAGAGATGCAGCCTGGGGGTTGCTGGAAAAAGCCTTGGGCTCCCAGCTCTGCCATGGACTGACTGGCCATGTGATCTTGGGAGCAAGTGTCCCTGCTCAGTGCCTCAGTCTCCCCATCTCAATATGGTGGACATAGCCTCCTTAGAAAGTTCTAGAATCTGACAGCCAGAAGGGGCCTAGAAACGCTGCATTAGATGATCTAGGTTGCTTGTAGCTGCACAATCCCAGGACACTCAGGGCAAGGAAGGGACTCCTGTTCCTTCTTCCCCTCCCCCTTTTCTCCTCCCCTTCCCTTCCAGGTGGCCCACTCCCCACATAGGCTCACATGTGTGCACACACATGCCCTCTGCAAGTTAGGACTCAGGCTGGCAGCCCGGGGGATGCCAAAGCAATGCTCTTTGTCCCTCAGGCTTCTTGGAGCTGCACAGCTGAGAGCTCTCTTCTTGTCAAGAGAGGATTGGAGAATGGATTCTTTCCTCTCTGGGAACTGCTGAGGCCTTGCTAGTGGAGGCATGGGCACCCCATCAGAAAGAAAGAGGCTGGCTGTGGCAACTGGAGCGAGAAACACTTTTGACAGGGGATCAGATGAGGACAGTGAGAAAGTGACATTTGGGCAGAGATGTGAATGAAGAGGAGATAGTCATGCAAAAAGAACTCCAGTAAAGAGTCCTCCAAAAAGGAGTGACGGCCAGCGCAAAGGTCCTGTGGCAGGAAAGGGTTTGGTCCAATTTGAGAAACAGCGAGGGGACCATTGTAGTGGAGCAGGCCGAGTGAGCCAGTAGGCTGTGAAAGGACAGGAGGGCCAGCTTGTGGAGGGTGTGGACAGGTGGCAGACTGACTTTGCCTTTGCCTTTGAAGGAATCAGGGAGCCACTGCACACAGCTCCACACAGGAGTCACATGATTGAACTTATACACCCTCAGGGGTCCCTCAGGCTGTGGAGTGGAGCACAGACTAACTGGGGGCACGAGAGCAGGAGGCTGAGCCATCGAGGGGAGAGGGGACAGTGGCTGGCCCAGGGTGGGGTCAGAACATGGTGGGAGGAGCCAGCCAACCTCACACCTGACAGGTCAGGAGCTGGACTGTAAGGCTGGTTGTTAGATAGCCAAGCTGACATCTAGAAGATAGTTTTGCATGTGTATCTGTGTTCATGCTCTCCCACTATCTACAGGGAATTCTGTCACTGCCAAGTGCATGGAGCACCTACTATGTTTCAGACCTTTTGCTAGGGCTCAGGGCAGAACAGTGGTCTGGCAGCCAAGAACACACCCTTGGGGTGACCCCCAGAGAAAGGGAACAGACCCAATCTTGAGCCTTCCACATGTTGTCTGAATGAAACTAACACCAGTGTGTGTGTGTGTGTGTGTGTGTGTGTGTGTGTGTGTGTGTGCAGGGCTGCTGGGTCTGCCCCTGTGGGCACATGGGGGTCTCTCCAGGTATGTGTTCATGCAGTTACCTGGTATGTCAATGAAGGTACAGGCCCTTTTTTCCCTTAAAGCTTTGAGAAGAAAAAAAGTCAAACTTTCCATGCCCCCTTACTGTTGCCAACAACCCTTCCCATTAAAACTCATCTTGTTTTAATGCCATTGAAAGCTCAGAGGATCTAGTCCCAATTAAACAACTTTTCTTGCAGATGCTTTGTGAGCGCCGAACACACCAGCCGAGGTGAGTAAGGGGCACTGCCAGCCAGGTTGGGGGACCCCAGGCCCTCAACCGCTGAGCTGTGGGCGTCACTGCAGAGCGTGCCCCTGGAAGGTGGACTGGACAGGTGGCATGCAGCCAGGGCTGGCCCACAGGGAGCAGGGGCATGGTGGCAATGGGGGACCGTGGGGGCTGCTTTCCCATCCTCTTTCCCCACCTGGAGTTCCAGTTTGCTTCTGCCAATCTGCCCACTCCCTGTGGGCATTGAGGACCTCGGGCTGGGGCCAGAGACTGGGCAGAAACATCAGCTCAGGGGCTGGGGGCCACAAGGCCAGGCTGAGCGCCCCCTCCTGCCACCGAGCCCTCCAAGCCCTCCGAGCGGGCATGTTCATGTTCCAGTCCTGGAGTCCGCGTCTCCAGCTCCAGACACATGTGACTCAGCCCTGCTGGCCTCGCCAAGCCGTCTAGACCTGAGTGTCTCCCTGTGGAGGGGGTGAGCCCGCCTGTAGTTTCCTTTGCCTCCTGGTGCTGCCACACCCGACCCTTCCCCCCACCGCCTTCGTGCCTGGGAATGCTAGGGCACGAGCGGGGAAACCCACAGGTCCCCAGGGGCCTAGACTGTTCTGCCCCCATTTATGGGACCTGGGGCAAGAGGACAGAGGAAGACCCCTCAGCCCTTGCCTTCCCCCACCCAGCCAGGCTCTACCCACACCCCTCACAGATGCCTCAGGCCTGGAGCAAGATTCGCCCTGGGGGGAGAGGGTGGAGAGACGAGCTGCAGACTCTAGCAGGTCCCATCCTGTGGAATGTGCTCCTGCAAGAGCTTGTGGCCTGTGATGGGGGGAGGTGAATGTGATACCCTTTGGCTCTGAGTGACTCTCAACTGCAGGAGGTGGGGGTGGTGCCCTGAAGCAGGAAGCCTAGGGCAGGGGCATCATGGGGTGTGAAGGTGGCACTGTCTTGCATTGCCTTGGTCTTTGCCCTAGCATAGGGACTAGAAGTGACAGGAAGAGGAGGCCAAGGTCCTATGGCAGCTTCCCCATCCTTATATACCAGTAAACTCTCGAGGTGGACGTAGAGGCCTAGGATGAGAACATTTCAGAGTTGACAATTTGCAGTCAGCTCCTAGGTGGTCACTGCTGTCCATCCAGGGTTAAGACCAGAGACCAATGGACTCCTCCAAGCTTACAGTGATAGTAGGCCCACCTCTGTAAGGCCCACAATGGCAGCGCTGGAGTCCTCTGGACTTATCGGATGCCAATAACGTGTGCTTAGCCAAGCCAGTCCCTTGGCTGCAGGGCAAGTGAATGACAGCCACTTCAGGGAAAGTCAGTGTCATTCTTGCTCTGTGCACCCTTTGCCTCTCATTGCCCACATCAAAGTTTGGGGTCCCTGCAGCCTGGGGCTCTTCCTGATCTCATTTACAAGCCCCCACTTTCATGTTCTCCATCCTTCCTTCCATGTGCACGAAGAGGGTTGGTTTCTGAGCAGGCTCCTGGCTCTCACAGATGGCGTGGGCTGGCTGCAAGACCTGGGTGCCGAGCCTGCACACCAGGATGCCTGGGTGGATGGATGGTCAACAGCTCAGCATGGTAACTCAGGAGCAGAGGAGAGAGGACCAGGGAGGAGGGGGAGGAAGAGAAAGAGGAGGAAGAGGGGGGAGGAGGTGAGGGGGGAGGGGAGAGAAAGGAAGGTGGAAGAAGAGGGGAGAAACAGGGAGAGGGAGGGGAAGAGGAGGCAGTCCCCTGGCCTGGCCTTGCCTGGGGAGTCCCAAACTCAGGCCATCCTCAGCCTGATATCAATCCTCTGCCCCATCTCTCCCCCAATCCCACGCCAGGCATTGCCATTTCCTTCTCCCATGGATGTACCAAGCTTCTCGCCCCATAACTGAGTTCTCCCCCTGAAATCAATCTCTCTCACACACAGAGCCTGAATTTGGTGCTCTCTGCCCTTATTGGGGAGCTTCAGGGGTGGGGAGGGGAGGGGTGGAGGGAGCCTTAGTCCCTCGAAGGTGCCCCAGGCTCCCTGGTTTGGGGTTGATGTGGCCCCATGAAGGGCTTCAGCTCAGACAACATTCATCTCACTGTCCATGACCCCTGGGGCAGGTGACACCTCCTCAGGTCTAACTCTAACAGCTGTCAGATGTGGCAGAAGCCAAGCTGCCTTCTTGGCGGAGAGGAAAGCCCTTGGACTTCAGCTTCCTTTGATCAGTGGTGTGGACTGGAGGCCCCAGCTCATATTCCCACTGCACCCTGGGGGCTGCTGCTAAAAGCAGTGGGAACACCAGGGCCGAGATGCTCACGAGGACTTTCTCTTGTCCCCATGCCCTCCACAGGGCAGGGAGGCCGGCTGATTCAGTGAACCCAATTGCTTGGCCATACATTTCTGTGCCCACCACACAAATTGAGAGGCCTCACCTGCCTCCACCACCCACCAGCCCATCCCTGGCACGGTGGGGCCAGTACCTGTCAACTGGTCTCATTTTCCAATCTCTTTTCCAAGCACCAACACATGGCTAAGGGCCTGCTGGGCCCCATGGCCAAGTTTCCCCCATGATTGGGAGGTTGGCTCTTGCTGCATGTGACATGCAGGTCTGCCCAGGGCCCCACAGCCTCCTCCCTGACCCACTCAGGCCTTCCTCATAGAACCCAGGGTCTCTGGGCTAAAATGCCCCCTAGAGATCTTCCTCCCTTTCCCCATTGTATGAATCCACCCTGCCACATCTCTGCCCATGTTCCTGGGCTTGCACACCATCCAAGACAGGGAGCTCCCTTCCTCTCTGTGCAGTCAGCTAGTGTTTAGACAGTGCTTTCTGGTAGAAATGCTTCCTTCTATTGAGCTGGAGTCCACATTTCCAGAAGCTCCTACTGCTGGACCCCTTCTTCCCCACTTCCTGAGAGGCCCCAGCAGCCTCTGTTCCTACTCCAGCCTCCAGTCTTTCTGGTGGAAGATGCCTGAGAGGCGCTATGATTCAGGGCGATGTGGGCAGGGAGGCAGCTGCCTCCTCCCCGTGTCTTCAGCAGCCATCTCCGTGAGCTCAGGGCTGGCCAACAGGTCCTCCATGCAGGGGGACGGCCTGCATGATCTCTTGAGATGGTCTTCTGCCCTCAAGGCCAAGTCCCAGCCTATGCCATAGACAGAGCTGCTGAGCCGGGGAAAGATCTGCTTAGCGCACTGGCTCCATGGGGCTGGGCGGAGAAGGGAGATACTCTTCCAGAATACACAGGCTGGTTTCTTCCCGATTCTCAGGAGCAGAGGGTATGGGGAGGGTGGTGGGAGGCTGCCACACTGCCGTGGTTTCTCCTGCCAAATTCCCCAGTGCTAGGAAAGATCCACAGAAAAAGCCACAAGAATTTGAATGTCTGAGCTGGGGCTGTGATTGAAATGAAATTTTCTAAAAAGAAAGAAAGAAAAACAAAAACAGAAAAAGAGAGAGAAAAGATTTTAAAAAAAGAAGAAAACAACCCAAAGCCCCTGCCAGCCCTCAGCTTTCAGATGGGCCCAAGGCAGCAGCCATGTGGAAGGGTGGAGAGGGGCTGCACGGTGCTCTGCAGGTGGCTGGGCCCCTGGCTGGGGCTGTTGGGCTTTTTCTCCATGTCCCTTCAGCACAAGTTTGGAGGCTCCATGTCATCAGAACATTCAGTAGGGAACAAGGCCCTGCCCCACCTCAGCAGGGCCTGTGTCAGGCCCTCCCAAGGCCACGCTGAAGTCCCTTCCTGTTACCCCAGATCCTGCCCACTCCTCCCAGGACAGAGCTAAGTCCTCTCCTGTCACTTGGATTACTTAAATGCCTCCTAGCAGGTCCCTGGGTCTCCCTGACTCTAGACTTGCCTTCTGAACCACCCTCTCCTGGAGATGGCAGGGCAAGCACAGAGGGGCATAGAGTCTGGCAGCAGCTCCTGGCCACAAGCTGTCCTCCAGCTCCTTCCTGCCATGTCCAAGAAGCACTGCCAAGGTTGCGGGCATTCAGGGAGTTGGGGGCTTGGAATGTGTTGGGGAGGAGGGGCTGATGAATTTCATTCCACATTCATTGAGTTTGAAGGGCCTGAGAGATGCAAAGCAGTTGGTAAGTGGACAGGGCAGGAAGGAGCCACAGATAGACTGGGGGGTTGAGAGTAAGGGGAGCAGGGCCACGCAGCATGATGATGATGGTGAACATTTACATGGTGCTTTGACAGGCTAGGCACTGTCCTGGGTATTTCATAGGAATTATTTTATTATTTTAGAGACAGGGCCTTGCTCTGTTGCCCAGACTAGAGTGGCATGATCGTAGCTCACTGCAGCCTCGAACTCCTAGGCTCAAGCGATCCTCTTGCCTCAGTCTCTCAAGTAGTCAGAACTACAGGTGTGTACCACCACGCCTGGCTAATTTTTAAATTTTTCGTAGAGATGGGGTCTCACTATGTTGCCCAGGCTGGTCTCGAACTTCGGGCCTCAAGTGATCCTCCCGCTTCTGGCTCTCAAAGTGCTGAGATTAAAGGTGTGAGCCACCGTACCCAGCTCATAGAATTATTATCTCATGCCATCCTCATTAGCAACCCAATGAAGTGGGTGTTTTCATTATCCCAGTAGGTGAGGGCAAGGAGGCACAGACAGGTTAGGTAACTGACGCAAAGTCACACAGCTATGTGTAGGCATGAGATTTGAATTCAAGAATCTTCCCTTTAACTATGGCGTGAGCATGGTAAACAGGAGACAGAGCCTTGCGCTGGGAGAGGGAAGCGGAAGTCCCAGTTCCGTTCTGCATCCAAGGCTCCCCTTCTTCCTGCTGGGGACCAAGGTCCCCGGCAGCTGTGGCCCAGGAAAACCCGAGCGAGACAGGAGCGCCCCCTCCTGGACAAGCATCGCCTCGACGTGTCCTCCTCCCGGCTGCCTGCAGGGCGACGCCAGCAAAGTCGGCGACAAAGAGCCAGCGCCAGCCCCAGCTCCGCCTGCGTCCCGGTCCCGCCCCGTTCCCCGTGGCCCAGCCCCTGGGTGGCGCCGACGCTGGCAAGGGAGCCCGGGCGCCGGCTCCCGCCGAGCCGCGGCCCAATAGGAAGTCGCGGCGGGGGAGGGGCGGGCCGCAGCTGCGCTCGCCTGAGGGGTGGCGGGGTCCCCAGCCCAGGCGGGTAGGCGGGATGAGCGCCAGCGCGTGATTGGCAGGCGGGCCGGCCCGTGGGGCCAGGGCGTGGGCGGGGCTCAGCTGTGAGCGCGAAACATGGCGGGGCAGGGTGCCGGCGGCGACTACTATGAGGACAAGGGCGATCACAGCGTTTTCCAGGCGGCTGTGGAGGTGTTCGGGAAGCTGAAGGTGCCGCGGGCCCAGGAAGCCACCTCGGGCGGGGGGCCGAGCAGGGCCCTGCCTGAGGTCCGGGCGGGCTTGCCGCGGAAGTCGGCGGCGCCGCGCGGCCTCTGTGGCGGGTCCTGGCTGCGCCTTGTTACCCTGCAGCGAGGGGCTGCTTGTGGAGCATGCATCTTTGCTCTTTGGGGTGCCCCAGGCCTTCGCACTTGCCGTCTCCACGGCCAGTGCCTGGTAGTTGGGGCCAGCGCCACGGATGGAACTCTGCAAGACTCGGGCTGGGCGCTTGGAGCAAGTGCAGAGACGGAGGACCAAGGGAGGCCCTGGCCTCAAGGAGTTTGGGGGGTCTGGGGGAGACAGATGGGCAGAGCCCAGTGCCACTCTCTCAAATCAGCGAGATGGGAGCTCGGCATCAGATGCCAGGGGTGGCCTCCAAAACTCCTCAACGCAGTAGTGAGGAAGCTGGGCCCCTAAGTTCAGGGAGCTGTTCCAGGTCCCTTTGACCCACTGGCCGCTCCCTCTGCCCCACTTCCCCCTTACCACCCGCCTCCCCTGCTCCCCTCCATCTCTCTCGGCTCCTCTTCTTCACCCCTCTCCACTCTGCCTGCCCCGCCCCCATCCCCGCCCCTCCACCACAGGCTCAGTGGTCTCTCCTCTCCCTCCCCTTTCCCTCTGCCCGGGAGCCTAGATCTGATGTCTTAGGTGTTGCTCCTAGGGCTTGCTGCCACAAGAGCCCAGAAGGGACACACTTGAAGGCATGGGGGCAGCAAGCCGCAGAAGATGTGGGTTTGATAATGAGGGGAAGTGAACTCTTGGCAGGATGGAAGGAGAGCTTGAGGGGTGCTGGGCTGTAGGGCGTGTGTGAAGGCAGGCGTCATGAGAGCTTACAGAAGCGCTTTGGCACCCTTCAGTGGTCGTGCTTCCTAAAGCTTCTGCCTTGCCCTTTCCTTGCTTAGGACCTAAACTGTCCCTTCCTAGAGGGTCTGTATATCACAGAACCAAAGACAATTCAGGAATTGCTGTGTAGCCCCTCGAAGTACCGCTTGGAGATCCTGGAGTGGATGTGTATACGGTAACACCCTGCTTTCTTCCTTTTCCCATCTGGGGGGTACACCCATGCCTCCCAGCCCACCTGGCGAAGATAGGGTTTGTGTTTTCTGTGATATCTATCCTCCCAGAGGCCTCCCTGAGAGCAGCTGGTTAGGTGGGAAGCGGTGACTACTGAGCCATGCTCAAATTGGGGGTGAAGTGGCTCCCAGCAGTGCTAGGCTAGTCCATCCACCTCCTCGATGCTGTGCTGAGCTGGATTTTGGAGGGTTTTCCTTGCTTTAACTACCAGTTTGGAGATGCTCTATACCAGTCCTCTCAGTCTCAGACTAGGAAGCTGAGGGTCAGGCTGGAGCCATGAACTGTCCCGGGTCTTGCAGTGCAGGAGTGACAACCAGGGCCATGGCAGGGTGGAGCTCAGGCTCTAACAGCCCTGTGGAAAGAGCCTCTTTCTCTGCATGGTGGGAGGGCTGCCATGGTGGCAAGCTCCTAGGGCTCCCTAGCAAGAGCCTGAGGCCTCAGCAGCTGGGGTGATATCCCCAGGACCTCAGTGTTGCACCAGGCATGGAGCTCAGGGCTGGGTGTACAGCAGTTGGACTGTGTCACCCTGAAGGAGGAGAGCCAGTGGGAGGCTTGAGCTGTGTGTGGCTTACGACACGTGTCTGGGTTTTACAAGACTCCCTAACTTCCATGCAGTCTGCGTCTGGAACCTGTTCTGCCCCCCAGATCACTCTTAAGACAGGATGCTTACGAGCGGCCCCTGTCACGTGTACTGGTGTGCTGCTGTCAGGGCAGGGCTGCACCATGCCAAGGGTGAATAACTGACTGTGACTACAGAGTCTGTCACAGCAGGAGCCCCCAAATGGCTTAAAGGAGGGCTCAGAGAGCCTTTTCTGCAAAGGCCCACATAGTCAACATTGTCAGTCTCTGCCACTGTGGCACAAAAATAGCCACAGACAGTATGTGGAGGAATGGGCAGGGCTGAATGCCAATAAAACTTTATTTACAGAAACGGGGCTTGCTTATGGGCTGACCCCTCTCTGGGAAGAGCTAAGTGTTGGCATTCACTAATGGCAGATTATTCTGCGACAAGAGGTGATGATTGTTCGTTCATTAGACACTAACTGGCCACAGTATTAAGCCCCAGAAATACAGAATGGAAAGCCAGCTCCTGGCCTTGGCAAGCCTGTGATCTGGAAGATGAGAGCTCAGTAGAAGGACAGTGCCTGGGCCCCACTGGGACAGAGGGATTCCAAGGTGACTGCGAGCTACCCAGGGGAGGCCATGTCCTCCGGGAGCTGGCGGCTGGGTACACTGGGGCTGGAAGGGAAGAAAGTGCCCAACCCCGGAGGAACAAGTGCTGGCCTGGGGTCAGTGCCAGAGGGCCTGGTCCGCACCCCAAAGCCATCTGGCACCACCGTTTCAAGAAAGAGCTCGGAGTGTTAAGGAATTCTCTCTTTTCCCCTTGTGTGGTCATCTCTCTCTTTTTTTTTAACTGTGAGAAGAATTTTCATTTCAGTATTCAAGTGCACGTTTCTGAGGTAAACTTTTTGAAGTGTTTTTCTTAAGAATTTGTGGAGATGAAATTAACATGACATAAAATTAACCATTCTACGGTGTCATTTAGTACATATACACAAGCAGCTCACTCTTGAGAGCAAGTGTACAGATGGGGTGGCGAGGGGGATTCTCCAGCCCTCTCAGGCCTCACTGGCTTTGCTGTTTCCTTGCAGGGTCTGCCCCACCTTGCAGGACAAGTTCAGCTTACTAAAGGGAGCCCCAGCAGAGGTAAAGATCCAAGGTAAGTCTCGTTAAGGGAGTGCGGAGTTTGGTGGTAAATTCTGGGCAATTCTGAGCTTGTTTATAGCCTCCTTCCTGAGTTATAGTGAATTTTGCACCAGACTGGAGTTTTCTTTTGAATGGTGCATACTCTGTGAATGTTGCTAGAGCCTTCTAGAATCAAGACTTCCTGATTCTAGGCATGGTGAGTATAAGAGCTCCTCTCACAGGGACCAAGAGCATGTCAGTCCTCTGCAGCACTGGTAGGCAGAGATGGCGACTGTTGCCAGCAGCATTGGTGGTTCTGTCTTCCCAGCACGTGCACATGCTGTCTGCACATGGCGATCTTGGGAGCATGCCTATTGCTCTGTGCCGGGGCTTGTCTTATAACTCTTCCATCATTTCTTGGTAAAAACTGTCTTTAACCCGGTAATGACTATTAGATGGCTAACTTTTCACCTTCGCAATGATGTCTCCAAAAGTTGATGGAATTTCAAAGGTCAAATTTTTCATGGGCCTGTGTTTGTTCTGACCACTCCAGGGTGGGTAAACTGGACCCCGGATGCCTGGCTGGCATTGCCAAATTAATTATCTGGATAGTCGTCCCCGCAGCTGAACTTGGCCGGAAGAACTGAATGTTGTATCTTGTAGCAACCTGTAGCTTGGCTTGGGCCACACAGAATTACTGTCCTTGTCCCTGGAGCTGTTGTATCTGGTACTTGCCTACTAATGGGATCACCCAGAGGCCATGAGATGGCATGTGAATTCTCTGACACACACAGACACACATGCTGACCCTGACCTTGGCCCTCGGACTGGCCCGTAGTCCAGCCACAGCCTTGACTTCACCATTCCTGGCCTCAGTTTCCTCTTCTATAAAGTGGGGTTGAAAGCCCCAGCCTTGTCTACCTCTTCAGAGTGTGCTGAGTGTTGGGTTTATCAAAGAGTGTGAGAGAACCAGGACAAGTAGGGGGCTAGGATAGTTCTGGAATTCATCTGACAAATATTAAAGGAGCACCTACTGTATACAGGGTGCTATTTTAGGTGCTGGGGGTATAGCAGCAAATTGTACTGCCCTCCCAGAGCTTATGTGCTAGCCGGGAGAGACAGGCGATGGACGGACAGGGCAGGAAGATCCTCAGAGCATTGGACGGTGAGAAGCATTGTGAACAGCCAGGCAAGGCCAGAGCGGTACCTGGGTGGCTTTGGGGAAGGGTGGTACTACTGAGGTAAGGTGGCAGGAAGGGAGGAAGTGAGCCGGGCAGGTGGCAGGAGGAATAGTGTTTGGGGTGAGGGAGCAGCGTGTGCAAAGGGCCTGAGGTGCGCTTGTGCCTCGCACCTTTGAGGACCAGTGAGGAGGTCCATGTGGCTGGATTAGACTGGAGAGCAAAGGGAGAGGTCAGGCTGGGCCTTCCTTGGCCACGGAAGGATACTGGCTCTTACTCTGAGGAAGTCTGCTGCCGGATGTTGGGCTTAACAGGACCCTGGGCCCACTGTGGCAAGAATAGGAGCCCCAGGCAGAGGCGGGGACACCAGTGCAGCTCTTGTAGTAGCTGATCCAGGCGAGAGTTGGGGGGCAGCAGAGGGGGAGCACTGGTCAGATCCTGGATTTAGTGTGAGGGGAGGGTTGGCTGGACTCGCTGTGCGGGAGAGAGGGGTCAGGGAGGTCATGATGATTTGGGGTTAAGGGCTGTGGGGGGTGGGCTTCCTTGGGGGGTACAGTTGGCATTTGTGAAGCACCTGCAGGATTGCCGAGTGCCTTCACATGGATGCTCTGCTTGCTTCTCGTGACAAACCTTCCAAAGCAGACACCGTGCAGGGTTGCGCCTGTTCTGTTGTTGAGGCACGTAGGGGTTGGAGAAGAGTCTTGCCTGTGAGGGGATTGAGGGTGTTGCCACAGGGTAGGTGGGGGGATGGGGCTGGCGCCACCCCAGGCTTCCTGGCTCCAAGTCCTGGCCTTTCTCTGTATACCAGGCGGTTACTTGGAAGATGTGTTTGGATGGCCTCTGTGCCATGCAGGAACTCAGGTTCCCTATGTGTAAAATGGAACCAAGGCCCACGTCCTAGGGTTGCCGGCAAGATGGTAGGAGATGGTGACATGAAAGACCTTTAGGACATCAACACATGTGAGCGGCAGTTCCTTTTGCTTTGGCCTCACGAGGTCTCAGAGGGCGGCACGCAGTGTGTTTCGGAGGCTCCCTGGCCGCTGTCTGCTCCTCAGGCAGTCGACTGGCTTCTACTAAAGCCAGAGTTTGAGAGCCCCACGTATGGAAGAGTGTGGGCACAACCCCTTAGTGTCAGGTGAGGAAACTGACGCCCAGAGAGTGCAGGTCACATGGCGACAGGCAGCTCTGGCACCGGGATATGTCTTCCAGCTGCCTCTGGTCCACCCTGTTCCTGGCCTCATGTGTGCTGGGCCTGCGGGAACACCCTCACCAAGGGAGCCTTGGTGCCCTGCATGTCGTGAGCCTCCTGGGTATTTGGTGTCGTCTTCTGGTTGGGTAGGTGCTTACAGTGACAGGGTCTTTGTGCTCCGACAGAGATGGTGAAACTAGGCCATGAGCTGATGCTGTGCACGCCAGATGACCAGGAGCTCCTGAAGGTAAGAGAGGGAGCTCGACTGTCTCCACAGAGGACGTGCACACTTTCTGCCCTGGGCTGGGGACCTGGGTGATGCAGCATGGGGATCAGAGCAGTTTCTGACACTGGTGCCTTTGAGGTTCCTCAGGCCCCCAAGCCGGCTGTGTGCCGCTGTTTCTTGAGGTGTCCCTGGGGCAAGAGCTGCTTGGATTCTCTTGGGCAGACCCCAGCTGTCCCTTGGGCACAGGGGAGAGGGCGACTATGGAGGTGGAGGCAGATCTCTGGCTGATGATGACCAAAAGGACAGAGAGTGTGTCCTGTCCTTGGTTGATGACTACATTCTTGCCCAGCACTTTGAGAGTAATTGTCACAGCCACCTTTGGTGGTAGGGGAGGTGATAAACAACTCACTCGAGGTCGCAGGGTAGCAGAGCCAGGCCCCCACATACTGCCCGCCCATGTGTTTCTACCCAGAGGCCCCCCCCCCCACTGCCAGTCAGAAGAACCCCGCCTGCCCTTAACATTTCTGAATTTTGAAATAATTGTTTTCACTTTTGATTATTATGAATAGTGCTGCTATGAACATTCTTGTATGACTTTCTGACTGAACACGTCTTGGGAATGTAGCCATGTTTGGAATTGCTGGGTCACGTGGTAGCTCTATTTGTTTCATAGCAGGATGCTGAAAATAAATGAAGTAATAAATTGCATTAACTGTTTAAAACTTTACTCAATTTTTCAAAACAAATAACATGTATTATTTTATATTTTTTAAAATAAAGAAAAATAAAATGGAATGGAAATATGTGAAAATGCTTTTTTTTTTTTTTTTTTTTTGAGACAGAGTCTCACTCTGTTGCCCGGGCTAGAGTGCCGTGGCATCAGCCTCGCTCATAGCAACCTCAAACTCCTGGGCTCAAGCAATCCTCCTGCCTCAGCCTCCCAAGTAGCTGAGACTACAGGCATGCGCCACCATGCCCGGCTAATTTTTTCTATTTTTGGTAGAGACGGGGTCTCGCTCTTGCTCAGGCTGGTCTCGAACTCCTGAGCTCTAGTGATCCTCCTGCCTTGGCCTCCCAGAGTGCTGGAATGACAGACATGAGCCACCGTGCCTGGCCTGAAAATGATTTGAACAGTGGTACTACCTAATGTGGGTACTGAGGTGAAAGTTGTTTGCTGTGCACCTTGCCTCATCACGGCGGCTTCAGCTGTTCCTGGCCTTGTCCTAGAGGTCAACCTGATGAATGGGCCACCATCAGGTCCCTGTGGGCTGTGTTCTGTCTTAGCAGGCCCTGCTACATGTCACACACCCACTCAGTAAGCTGTGCTGTTAGCTCTGTGATAAGCACACACTCCTATATGTTTCTACAGCACCTGGCGTGTTCCAAAGTGTGGTCCTAGGCATCATGGCAGCCTGAGGCAGGGGCCGGGCAGGGAGCACTTGATGGTGGAAGCCTTTGAGGCCAAAGACCCTGAGCTAGTCCAAGATGTGGCCAGGCAGGGACAGAGGTGGCACATAGGGCAGGGGTGCTGGAACAGCTGCCTCAGCCTAGCTGAGGTCTAGCCAGTGAATGTGTGTGGCCTTCCCTGCCCAGGGCTGTGCCTGTGCCCAGAAGCAGTTGCACTTCATGGACCAGTTGCTGGATGCAGTCCGGAGCCTGACCATTGGATACTCCAGTTGCTCGAGGTAAAGGTTCGGATGGCCCAGATAGGTGCCCTGAACAGTCTTGTCTTGGTCCTAGATCTGGAGCTCGTGGGACTGGGGGTGCGTCTACAGCTGGGGTCTCACTCCCCTTCTGGGGGCAGCAGCTTGCTGGCAACGGCCGCCTACTGGCCCAGGAGCTAAGGATGCCAGTTGAGGCAGGACACCCCTCTTGGGGATCTGGCTGGCCAGTCCAGGCCAAGGAGTTTATGGGCAAGGGGTGACTGTGTCCTAAGGATGCCAGGCTGCTGCCCAAGGTCCCAGGTGTGAGTTGGAAGGAGTGGTGTGGGTCTGGGAGAAGATGGGCCGGACACGTTGGAGGTGGATGCGCACCTGAAGTAGTGGGGCTCCTTTTCCTGGCCTCGGCCTGGTCTTGTTCTGCCTCTTGGGTCTTCCATGTGGGACCAAGGGCCTGCTGGGTCAGTGCTGCAGCCTGTGATGGTGGGGCCCTGGGGGCTGCCTTTGCAGGCTGAAAGAGCACTTCAAGGACACCACGGAGAAGAACGAGGCATTGCTGGAGGAGCTCTTCTCCAGCCCCCACCTGCAGGCGCTCCTGAACCCCGAGTGTGACCTGCAGCACCTGGACATGCAGTCCCTCCTAGACAAGCAGAGTGACAACTGGCAGCGGTATGTGCTCCACAAGGCCTTGGCAGCAGTGCTGCAGGTTCCTGTCCTAGCTCCAGCCCCACCTGGTTCTGTTACCACAGACATGGTGGTGTAGAGTTGGAAATGTCCCCCTTTCTCTCCCTGCAGGGACATCCCCTCTGCCAAGTCTGAGGAGGAGAAGGTGGCGGAGCTGGCCAGGCAGCTGCAGGAGAGCACTGCCAAGCTGCAGGTGCTCAGAGTGGAGGTGAGGGGTGCCTGCTGCTGGGGGCAGTGAGGCTTGGGGGGCCCACTTTGTGTCCTAGGGCAAGTGACGTCACCTCCCCCAGCATGTGAGGCTTAAGGGAAGTGGCCCCTACACAGTGCCCGACAGGTTCTAGAACGCTGCGGGTGCTCACTCCACACAAAGGTGAGGGGCGCCAAGCCTGGGCCTGGGGAGCAAAGGTCTGTGTGCGAGCTGGGAAGCTTGCCCGAGCTCCCTGCTTACCTGTGCCTTGTCACACGTGGCCCTCCCGGCAGCCCTTGGCGCAGCCTCTTTCTATGCTTATGAAAAAGACTGAGGCCCACGCTAGCGTAAGTGGCAGGATTGAGGCCCGAAGCCAGCAAGAAGGTCTTGCTCTAAGCTGAGTTGTTGCGTTCAGCCCCTCTGTCTCCTGTTATCCCGACTGCACCGTGTGGCTGGCCAGGCAGGGGCAGTCTCGAGGGACTCTCTGCCTCTGGCTTTGCAGTGCTTTGCGCAGCACAAGCAAGGGGCCGCTGTGGGTGGGGCCGACACCAGCACCCTGGACCAGAAGCTGCGCCTGGTCATCTCTGACTTTCACCAGCTCATCTTGGCTTTCCTCCAAGTGTACGACAATGAGCTGGGTGAGTGCTGCCAGCGCCCAGGCCCCAACCTCCACCTGTGCGGCCCCATCGTCCAGGCCGTGTACCAGTCTCTGACTTCCTGCAGCCAAGTAAGAATTGTCCTCCCCTCTCCCCTGCCCTGCCCTGCTCACTCAGACTGACAGCTCACACCCTCCCTGGGATTAGGGGCCTCAGCAGCCCCTGATGAGGGACCTGAGGGCTGGGCTGAGGGGCTGAGAGGGGCTTGCCCTGGGTTCCCTGCAAGCCAGCACGTGGCAAGGCTCTGGGCTCTAGGCCTGGGACCTTCAGTGGGTTGGGCCAAAAGCTTCTCTTGGTGTCATGGAGGGAGGGCACCTGTGTGGTGGAGGGGCAATGTGGGTGTTGCCCCCAAACCCACCGCACTTCAGCAGGTATTAACTAAGTCAAGACCCTGGGCTCTGAAGAAGTTTGTGCACTGCCTGCGTTAGGTCCTACTTGCCGTGGTATGTGACCTTATCTCAGCCTCCAGCCTCCTTATGTTGGTCTCATTCTGTTTTCACATTATACCCAAACAAATCAAGATCCATTCGTTCTTGTACATGACCAAGAACTGTGCCAGACAGGCAGACAAATGCTTGCCTGTCTGTGCCCATGACCGGCTCCGGCAAGACAGGAGAAAGTGGTCTCCCACTGCCACGCTAAGTAGGTGTTTACTTGTTGCATTGTTCCACCTTTCAGAACCCCAGAGGCCAACTTAAAAAGCTAGGATTACTTATGATTATCACACTTGCCATATGCAGAACTCTGGTCTTGGCTCAAGGGTTTTACACCATTTATTTTGGTTTTTTAATGGAGAGACTCCAAGACTTCACAACCTCTGACTACCCTGTTTTGTGAGACCCTCCAACAGGGATAGTTAGGGCACAGGCGTCTCCTGCCCTTTTTTCTTGGGCCATTTGCCTTACTCGGTCTGGGAGGACATGCAGTGCTGGCTGGCATGTCACTAGGTACTGAAGGTTACCAGAGCAGCATCATAGTATGGCATCCCTACCAGGCCAGGAGGAAGGGGACTTAGATCTGAGAACTCTGTCTTTGGGGGTGAATGCTACATGCTCAGTGTGAACTTGGTTGGGAAGCAGGAGATGCTATCTCTAGGTCAAACCAGCAGCATTTAATGCCCACATGCTCCCTCCTTCCCCAGCTATTGAAGGCAGTCATGAAGGTCGCTGACACCTCTGTGAAGGCCGTGGAGACAGTGAGGAAGCAGCAGGGCGAGCAGATCTGCTGGGGCAGTGACAGCTCTGTGATGAGTCTAGGTATGTGGCCGCCCTCTCGGCTTCTTTTTTGTGCACACCAGCACTTGGGGAGCATCTGGGGACTGGCCCCTTCTTTCTTCTTTTTCTAAAGCATGTTTTCCTTTCCTTGAAAAAAACACTTTCAACCGATTATAAAATATATTCATTGCAGAAAATTCAGGTAACCCAAAGGCCTGCAGAGCTAAAAATAAAAATGACCCTGGCGACCCACAGGTGGTTGGTGTTAGTATTTTGGTCTATTTCCCTCCATTCTTTTTCCTGTTACCAGTTTTTTTAAAGTTAAATGTACTCATAAGATAGGTATTATGTTTTATATTATGTTCTTTTCATTTGACTTCATTTGAAGTGTTTTTCCATTTTTCCTAAGTAACATTTTTAATTGTCAAATATTATTCTAGTCAGGTACCTGCTAACATTTGCTTAACATTTTCTATTACTCAATCTGTAGGTCACTTTCAGTTTTTACTATTTACACATACTGCTATGGCAGGATTTACAATAGTGAGAAAATGGAAATGATCTCGAGTTCTAAGGTCGGGTAATGCTCGGGTAACTAATGCTGTGTCTACACGATGGGGATCACATCTGTTGTTTAGTGTTGGTTACGAGGACATGAGGAAATGCATATTATAAAATGTTAAAGGGAAAATGCAGGTGAAGAAATTAAATATGCAGTATGATCTCCCCTTTCTAAGGGAAACAAATGTAGAAGAAACCCTTGAAGGAAATGAGCCAGAACGCGGACACCAGTTCTGTGTCGGAACCGGCCTCAGCTCTAGTCTTCAGACATTCTCCAATGAGCGTGCATTACTTGGGTTACGTTTCTCCTTGATTTTCAATCTTAAAGAAAAGTGCACAGTGAATATGTTTAGACATTCATCTTCAATTATGTCCTTAAGACAGAGTTCCTAAGGGGTTAGTGGGGCCAGGTCGTTAGGCTCAAACGATTTCCCTTTTATCATGTACTCAGCAGCCCTGCATTTGATTCTTTTTCACAGTTTTGCTGCTGTATAGGTACACAATTGTATCTGAATTCAATTTCAATTAAATTTTCCTTCTAAATAATTTTTTTAATTGTGGAAATACACATTAAGAAAAATTTTTTTCTGTTGGTTTCTTGAGCATATTTTTAATATTGTTTTAAAGCCCTTTGTCTATAAAAATAAAGAATATCCAGTATACAGATGACAAAAAAAAGAAAAAGAAAAACAGCATCTCGGGAGGAGTCTTAACTTATAGGGCCAGAAATACAAACTGGTTTGGTATTTTCTCTGTTCTACTTCATTCTACTTCAAATGATTTCAAAGTGAATACTTGTGTCACCATAGCCCAGGTTGAGAAGTGGGACATGTCTAGCACCTCCCATGTGCCTCTTTTGATCGTAATCCTCTCCTGCCTCCAGATAACTGCTTTCCTGACTTGGTGACAGTTATTTCTTTGTGAGATTCACCTATATCGTGTGGATCTGTAATTTGTTCATTTTCATTGCCATTTAGCACGAGTCAGGAAACTTTTCCTGTAAAGGGTCCGATAGTAAATATTTTAGGCGTTACAGGCTGCATGGTCTCTGTGGCAGCTACTCAACTCTGCTGTTGTCACAGGAAAGCAGCCATAGAGGATTCATAGATGAGAGAGTCTGGCTGTTTTTCTGGAAAACCTCACTTATAAAAGCAGGTGGCAGACTGTAGTTTGCCAACTCATGCTACGTAGTGTTCCCTTGGAGGCCTACACTGCGCTGTGCCCATCCGTTCCACTGTTGGTGCGTGTGTGGGTTGTTCCAGTGTCTTCAGTGTGACTTGGTTCTGCCATGTTGTCCGTCCCCCACCAGTAGTGCATGAGCCATCCAATTGCTTCATACCCCCACCACACTTGCTACTTCCAGCTTTCTCACTGGCTGTAGGTGTTTACCCATGTTGGTAGGTGTGTACTGTATTTCATTGCATCTTTATTTTGCATTTCACTGATTACCAACAAGGTTGTAGCTTTTCATACTTTTATTGACCATTGAAGTTTTCTCTTACATGAAGTGCCTGTTTCAGTCTTGTTCATCTTTCTGTTGGGTTGCTCGTTTCTTTCTCATCGCTTTGCAGCCCTTTTTGTGTTCTGGACACGACTTTTTGGACGTTCAGTGTATCGCATGTATCTGCTTCCGCTGTGTGACTTAGCTCTTCACGCCTTTCCTGGGGTCCTTTGCCATACAGTGGCTTTCCATTTGAATGTAGTGAGATGTAGTCATCATTTCTTTATGGGCAGGCCTTCTGTGTCTCACTGACGAATATTTTTCTACTCCAGCGTCCTGAAGATACTCTCTTATATTGTCTTCCAAAAACTGCATAGTATTACCTTCTTCAGTTAGGTCAGTAATCTTCTAAGAGTTGAATCTTGGTGTAGTGTGAGGTGGGGGTCCACATTTGTCTCAGCACCATTGAATGGAATTCACTCTCCCCATTGGTCTGTAATAATGCCACCTCTGTTAGTTACCACATGCCCACACACGTGTGGGTTTCCGGGCTCTCTGTTCTATTTTTTTTTTTTTAAATCTCTGCACTAATATCACATTTCAGGAGGTTAGAAAATAAATGGTAAAATAAATCCAAAGAAAGAAGGTAAAGCCAGTTTTCCTATTTTGCTCTTCTTCATTTTTAACAATAACAGCTTTACCGAGCTATAATTCACATAACATAACGTTCACCGTTTGAAAAGTGTACAATTCAGCAGCTTTTAGGATATTCACAGCATTCTATAACCATCAGCACTACCTAAGTCCAGGACATTTTCATCACCCCCAAAAGAAATCCCATACCATTAGCAGTCAGTCCCCACTCCCCTAGCCCGGCTCCTGGCAACCACTGATCTGCCGTCTATCTCTGCGGATTTGCCTGTCTGGACATTGCTATAAATGGGATCACACGACACGTGGCCTTTTGTGTCTAGCTTCTTTCACTGAGCATGATATTTTCTAAGGTTTATCCATGTACTCCACTCCTTTCTGGGACTGAATGATAGTCCCTTGTTTGGATACACTACCTTCTGTTTATCCATTTACCTGTCGGTACACATGTGGTTGTTCCTACCTTCTGGCAGTTACGAATAATGCTGCTATGAACGTGTGCACAAGTGTGTATGTGAGCTGGGGTTTTCAGTTCGCTGGGCTACATACCCAGGAATAGGATTGCTGGGTCACATGGTGACTCTATATTTAACTTTTTGAGGTACTGCCAGACTGTTTTATCCATTCTACCAATCTCTACCTTTTCACCACATTATTTCATCCATTTATACTTAACATAAATTATTTCTTTAGTGTTAAATAGATATTTTCTAGCATACCATTTTCATTGCCTTATTGTTTCTTTAACTCTATTTTTTTTAAAGTTATTTTCTTAGTGGTTGACCTTAGAATTACAGTTGACATCTTAAACAGTTGAGTACCGAGTTCATTTCAACAGTACACAGAAATGTTGCTCTAACACAGCTTTCCTCCTTCTCCCCGCCTTTGTGCTGTTATTTTATACAAATCACAGCTTTATGTATTGTATGCCTGTCAACACAGATTTATAATTATTGCTTTATATAATTGCCTTTTAAAGTACATAGGGGAAGAAAAGAGTCACAAATAAAAATACTTACTTTTATATTTACATGTGTTGTTACCTTTATTGGAGTTCTTTATTTCTTCATGTGGATTTGAGTTACTGTCTAGTGTCCCTTCATTTTAGCCTGGAGGACTACCTTTAGTATTTCTTTTTTTTTTTTCTTTACATCCACAACATTTGCAGCATACCTTTAGTATTTCTTGTAGGAAAGGTCTATTAGTGACAAACTTCCTCAGTTTTTGTTTATCTGGAAATATCTTAATTTCTCCTTCATCTTTGAAGGTAATCTTGCTGGATGTAGAATTCCTGGTGGAATTCTTTTGTACTTTGAATATGTTATCCCACTATTTCTGGCCTTCATAACTTCTGACATGAAATTAACTCACCATCTTATTGAGGACCATTGTACACGATAAATCTGTTCACTTGTTTTCAAAATTCTGTTGGTCTCTGGCTTTTGATAGTTTGATTATAATGTCTCTGTGTGAATGGCTTTGAGTTTATCCCATTTGGAGCTTTTTGAGCTTTTTGGATGTAGAAACTCACATTTTTCATCAACATTCAGCTGCGCAGTTGACAGCTCTTTCTTTTTTACTTTGTGCTTATTTAGAGCCTCAGGGACAGCTAGAGGTGAGCTCAGGGCCTTCCAGGTCTCTCCTGGGCATTTTCACAGCCCTAGGCATACACATGGCCTTCCTGGGTCCCAAGACTATGTCAGAGCTTCTCAGAGCCCTTGTGGACAGCTCTTTCCCCATCCTTTCCTCCCTGGCTTTCGATCAGTCTTTTGTTTGTAGCAGCAACCAAGGCATTTACCTAGAAATATTTTCCACTGATGTGCCCTCAAGTAGTGGCTTTGGGCCATATAGCCTCTGAGCCCTCCTTTGGTGACTGTCTTTGGATGAACTCTCCAGCCTACCCTCTCCTTGGGCAGCTTCCCTTCTCACTGCTCTTGGCCTTGGCACATGCCTGCCACATGGGCACTCAGGAGTCACTTCTTGCTGATTGAACTGCACCAGAATCCTCCACTTTAAAATTTATTATAGCATTTATCCTAGTCACCACTGTCACTAGGACTCTCACCCCAGTATGTAGAGTTGCTGTTAATAAACTGTGTGTAATCCATGCCGTCATTATTATAGTAATGATCATTAGTATCCTAATAGTGTGCCATCTTACCTGTGACTGTGGCACCATGGGACTGGTAACAGGTTTTGCTTTTCAGATAGGCATTGTGTGTGTCAGGCTGTGCGAATCTGCAGCACTTTGTGGGCAGGGAATCCTGTGCTCACCCTTGAGCCCCGGCCACCTCGGGGTCTGGAGAGATGCGAGGGGAGCAGGGCCAGCAGGGCGCTGACTTCTCTCGTGGCTCTGGACTCGGCTCCCATCAAGGCACCTTCCTGATTTGATTTGAGATGAATTCCTTGGCTTGAGACACGCCCAAAGAAGGGAGCCAGCATCAAATGCACACCAAAGGCCACTTGGAACTGTCCTTTACTTGTCCCTTTCCTATCTGACACATTGAGGGCCTTGGTCTCGATGACCTCCTCAAGCCCTGCTACCATGGAAGGTCTGTGTTGCTGTGCTATTTCCCCTCCCACCCATCTGCGTGCCAGTGGCCAGGCTCTGTTGGTGGCATGTCCCCAAGTATTGAAGGTAGGGGCCCAGTGTGCCTGCTGGGTCCGTGCCTGAAGGTGTGGCCTCATGTGAGCAGGGAGGGCCTTGTCGGTGTGGGCTGGCAGCTTATTCCATTGTCATTCCCCACACACTGGGTGTCGCCATCCTGATCGGGTGCATCTGCAGTCCCGTTTGCCTCCCAGGGCCCCTGAGACCTCACTGCCATGAAAATATCGATGTGTTCTGGAAGCGAAGCAACCCTCTCGGTGCTGGGAAGAGGGGAGGGCAGTTGAGGGCACCAGCACAGGAGAGATGTTAACAGGTTCTGGAAGGCAGAAAGTGAACAGCACAATGGCTGGGGACAGCTGCAGCATGAGGACAGCCCCAGGGAGTAGCTGGGGAGCCCCAGGAGGGACAGTGATGAGTGTACTGGAAGCAGAGGGTGGAAGCGAAGAAAATTATTGAAATGAATAAACAAACCAGGCTCCTTCAAACCCCTGCTAAGGAGAGATGCCACAGGAAGCAGGGGACCCCACCACAGCACAGCAGGGGCAGCACCAGCTACCCAGGCCCCCTCTCCTAACCCCAGCAGCTGTCCAGGGCTAGGGAAAGAGAACCAGCACCATGCAAGAGAGAAGAAAGACCTGGGTAAGCAGAAAATGTGAGTGAACATATTCACTGTGACATCCAGATGTGCCTGCAAAGCGGTGAAAACCCAGCAATGAGGAAAGACTAGAAAACAAAACGAAGGAGCAACTGTAAGAGTACAGAGAAAAGACAGAACAATGGACACGGGTAAGCGACATGGAGGCCCAAACCTGGTGGCGACCGAATACACCAGAGAGAGAGGAAGGGAGATGGAGGCGTGGGTTGCCCAGGAAGTGACAGGTAAAGCAGACTGAGTCAGCTGAGTGAGGCTTCAGAGTCCAAGCACAGGACAGATGGAACCCACAAGATGTGTCCCAGGATCCAGCCTTCTGTGATCTGGAGGACACAGCGCTGGAGCCAAAGCTTGGAGAAAGAGACCCTGTTGCCTCAGAGGAGCAGCCCTGGGGGTGCTTCCCCCGAGCTAGGCCAAGCATGAGGGCAACACAAGGCCTGGGTCAGGGCCGAGAGGTGCCAACTGACAACTGCCCCAGGGGTGACCAGAGGATTTGATGAAGGCAGATGCCACCCAAAGCAAAGGCAGTCGAGCACCTAGGGAAAGACTAGAAAAATGCAGGTCGTGAGAGGAAGCCTGGGACACCATTGGATGCGTTGACGGCAAGTGGAGAGGGTCCTGGGGGCGCGGTTCAGGTTGGGCTGAGCACAGCCCCTGCTCTGCAGGGAGGAGCCCACCCACTCAGCATCACCCTGAGGCACACCAATGATTCCTAGTTTCAGAGTCACCCTCCGATGGGCAGAGGATGACAAATTCCGGCTGTCACAGCACCTAATGTCAGTGTTAATGACCTGACATGTAAAAGGCAGTGCCGCAGACAGGCTGTGGAAGGGGAGAGGCTGAGCAGGACCAGGAGTCCTGTGTACTTAGTGGAAAACACAAAGGCAGAGCTGACTCTCTGTGGGGGCAGGGGAGTGAGCAGAAGCCCCTCAAGTCACACCCAGCAGTCATTGTCTCAGGTTGTTGCCTCGAGAGGCCAGTGTCATGGCAGCCCTGGTGCCCTCTCCTCGCCCTGAGAGCCAGGCGGCCTGGGTCACAGCGGTGGCCTCCGGGGTTGGGTGGGTGGTGGAGACTGGTGCTGTTCAGCTAAGGCCTTAGGGCTGTTCCGTGCCATTAGATTTGTCACTGTGTACACATATTGTTCGTCTGGTTAAAATTGAATACACCATCAACATCAGAACATTCCCTGGCTCCTTGGTGGGCCGCGGGCAGCTGGCTGGGGCCGCAGCCCGGGGCCTCTGAGCTATGTGCCTGGCTCCCAGGAGCCACCCCCTTAGCAGCTCCCAGCTCATCCATTTCCCTGCTGCTGGTGGTGCCTGGGGCCTGACGAAGGTCCACCGGGGAGGACATGTGGCTGAGTGGGCTGAGGGGGCAGGAGGTGACCCTCGCATGGATTGCCCACCTCTGCCTCTTCGGGGCCAGGAAGCGCTAGACTCACTTTGCTGTTTGTGTTTTTTTTCTTTCCTCTGCAGCCACCAAAATAGATGAACTAACGCAGAAATATAAGGTCTTCAACGACAGCCTGCACAAGGGCGCAAGCTAGCGCGGGAGCAGGAAGCCCTCCTCGAGCCCAGGGCGGCTGGCAGGGCCAAGCCAAGTGGAGAAGCTGAGCGGCCGAGCTGTTCTCTGGGCAGGGCCCAAGGCGCCCTGGGAGGGAGGGAAGGTGGCAGGGCTGGGCAGAGGGGTTTGAACTGGGCACAAGGGAAACCTCAGGCTCTAAGAAGTTGCCTCCAGCCTTTTTGTGTCCGTGGCTCCGCATCACTTTCTTCCCCTCTGGCCAGGGCTGCCTGGTGTCCCAGCTTGCTGCAGCCCTCCAGCTGCCCTGGCAGGTCTGGGCTGTCTCTCTCCCTGTTTCTTCCGTTCTCCCCTGCTGTTGCCAGCTGTCCCCTCCCCTGGCTGGCCTCGGGTCCCCACGCAAAGCCTGTGCTCCTGGATCTGGCAGGCAGGGCACTTGTTCCCTCTTTCGCCTGCCTTCCTCCACAGGGTGCTCAGCACAGGCTGGGAAATTCCTGACGGTGGCCTGACTGGTTGTCCAAGAAGCTGTTCTCTGGGCTTCGCAGGGTGACCCAGAACCTCCCTGAGCAG
Organism: Cheirogaleus major; assembly: GCA_963574435.1. Lineage (NCBI taxonomy): Eukaryota > Metazoa > Chordata > Mammalia > Primates > Cheirogaleidae > Cheirogaleus > Cheirogaleus major. The sequence goes on from CAUYPO010019547.1 coordinate 30,778, forward strand.
TGTGCCCATCACAGCCACCTCCCTCCTTGGGAGCACAGGAACAGGCACAACCAGTGGATCCTCTGCCTCCCTCAGCCACTGTGGGTCCAGGAGTGGGAGGGTCTCTCTTGCACCTGCTGCTGCCCACCCCGCCTATTCCCTGCACTGTCCCCTTTGCTTCCTTGGGTTCCCCTGCAGGCAATCAAGGCAAAGAGAGCATGGGGAGCCGGGCACCAGGCCCCTCCTGCCCTGTCTCCTGAGGCGTCCTCCAGACTGCTGCTATGGGAGGTGGGAGGAGAGGCAGGCCTGTGGTCACCACTGTCCACGTGCACCAACTGCTTTACAGGCCAAGGGACTCACCTTGGTTGCCTCCCTGTGCCCCAAGCACTGGTGCATCTTGCTGCAGAATGAGGTGCTTGGGACACTGCCACTTCCTGGGCCAGGTTGTACCTAGCCCCCGTCCCATACTGCCAGTGCCCTGCACTTGGAGTGGGCACTCCTATAGACCTGGGGTCCCCACCCACCGTTTGTGGTGCTCATCCCAGCTGCCTGGCCGCCTTCCCTGGCAGCCTCTGCAAAGCGCTTGTTAGATGTTAGGGGTCGTTACAGCCTTGAAGCAGATACTATCTCCTTCCTGGTGGAAAAATGAGCCCACAAGGTGGGTAAGCTGCAGCCGGGCAGTGTGTGGGCTGCCCTGAAGTAATCACTGCTCACAGGGGCGACACTAAGGCCCCATCCTGAGCACTCCTTCCCTTTTGTAGGCTGAGCACACTCCCGAGGTTGCTTCAGCCTCCCAAGGGGCAGCCTGATCTCCAGTGATGGGGGAAACTGAGGCCTGCCGTTTGTGTGGCACACGCCAACATGGGGGTAGGCATTGACCTTGGGCCTGCCAGGCCTGGCAGCCACAGGCTGGCCCCTGCCAGATTTGGAGGTGGGCTGAGTGGAGGGCATGGCCTTCTGCACTGCCTGGGCTTCCTCCTTGTGCCTGTGAGGAACTCCCAGGAGCCCATGTGGCCCCGGAGCCTGCTGTCCAGTCTGTAAACATGGGGCGTGTGTCCCAGTGGTTGTGAGTGAGTGAGGGGGCGGCGAGCCAGCCGGCTGCACAGGTCCTGCAGCCCCAGGCTCCTCATTGCCCAACAAGCGGCTGGGGACAGGCTGCGGCTGCTGGTTAAAGGCTACCTGGAGCAGCCTGTGTGGAGACAGGTGCCCAGTAGCAGCCCAGGAAGCCGGCCAGTGCTCGCCCAGGTAAGCCAGTGTGCTAAGGTTGGTGAGGATAGCCGCCAGGAATGTGGGGGCAGGCAGAGGCCAGTTTGGGGCTGGCACCTGTGTGCCAGGGAGAAGGCCAGGAGATACCGAGCCCAGGAGAGGTTGGGATCACTGCACAGGAGCTAATTCCAGGGGTGGAGACCCAAGGATGCTATGCCTGAGGCCCCAGCCGTGGTGTTTGGGTGAAGGGGATGGGCCCTGCCAAGGTGCCATCACTGGGCTGCATCTGCCTCCCCACAACCCTGATGGGGACTGCGACTGTACCTGGAGGCAGAGGGCAAGGGGCTCTGAAGCCTTCCTTCTGCTCTTAGGTGGCAGGAGTGGGGCTGGCTAGGGAGGGACCCGAGGGACAGAATGGAGGGGAGTGATGATTCCTTAGAAAGTCCCATCCTGGACAGAAGTTACAGGTCCTGGTTGCTGGATCCCAGCCCTGGAGGTCCCTTCAAACTCTCCCTGGACTTGGGCCTTAGAAACCATTCCTAGAGCCCAAAGTGGGGTGGGGGTGGCAGGAAGTGAGACCCAGGCCAGATGTAGTACCGTGGGAGGATGGCTTGAGGACAGGAGTCTGAGACTAGCATGGGCAACATAGCAAGACCCTGTCTGTACAGAAAATAAAAAAAAAAAAGAAAAGGAAATGAGGCTCAGAGGGGTCGGAGCTTTGGCCAAAGAGAGGGCCCAGGTGTCTCCATCCCTTCAGCCCTCAGCCCTTGTGCCTCTTGCTCTGGCAGCTTGAGGCCTTGCCAACCTTGTGACAAATCGCCATGTCTGAGGCACCCCGGGCCGAAACGTTTGTCTTCTTGGACCTGGAAGCCACAGGGCTCCCCAGTGTGGAGCCTGAGATCGCTGAGATATCCCTGTTTGCCGTCCACCGCTCCTGCCTGGAGAATCCAGAGCACGACAAATCTGGTGCCCCTGTGCTGCCCCGGATCCTGGACAAGCTCACTCTGTGTATGTTCCCGGAGCGTGCCTTCACTGCCAAGGCCAGCGAGATCACCGGCCTGAGCAGCAAAGGCCTGCTGCATTGCCGGAAAGCCAGCTTTGACCGCACCGTGGCGCGGACGCTGGAGGCCTTCCTGAGCCGCCAGGCGGGCCCCATCTGCCTTGTGGCCCACAATGGCTTCAATTATGACTTCCCTCTGCTGTGCACTGAGCTGCTGCGCCTGGGTGCCCACCTGCCCCAGGACACCGTCTGTCTGGACACTCTGCCCGCGCTGCGGGGCCTGGACCGTGCCCACGGACATGGCACCCAGGCCCAGGGTCGCAAGAGCTACAGCCTGGGCAGCCTCTTCCACTGCTACTTCCAGGCTGAGCCGAGCGCGGCCCATTCGGCTGAGGGCGACGTGCATACCCTTCTCCTGATCTTCCTGCACCGTGCGGCTGAGCTGCTCGCCTGGGCGGACGAGCAGGCCCGCAGCTGGGCCCATGTAGAGCCCATGTACTTGCCACCTGATGCCCCACACCTGGAGGCCTGAGCACTAGCAGCACAGATGCTCCCTGCGCCACGGGCAGCACGGGCCTCGACCGCTCAGGCTCTGAGCAGAGCCTCGCTGCCCCTCCCCCAGCTATTCTTGGTGGACAACCCCCGGTCCATACACCTGCCAGGCCTCCCGGGCCTGGCCCGACCAGCCATGCAGCCCAGAGCCCCGCCCCAGGGCTGCACTGCTGCCCTTCACCGTGTTTCTCAATAAACATTGCCAACTACTCACAGCTGACTTACTGGCCAGACACTTGGGGCCAGGCTCCCCCGACACCTGGCCTGCAGAGACCCCCCCAGGGCCACCCCATTATGGCCTGTCCCTGCAGTGACCTCCATGGGTGGGGGGACATCAGGGCTCCTAGGCTGGTCTGAGGGGCTGGTGGGTTGGGGCTGTGGCCTCTGAGCCACAGGTCATCTCCCTGGCTGGTCTCCTACGGTCCCCTGAGCATTGCTCCTCCCTGCACTGCAACCCCAGAGACCTAAGAAATCCATGCATAGGGCCTTAAGCCTGTCCCTGCCTGGGTGCAAAGTCCAGCTCCAGCACTTGCCGCTGGGGGACCTGGAACCTCTGTCCCTGCTCTGTGAAGTGGTAGTAGGGTGAAATGCATGTGCACGCATGCACACGTGCATGCCGAGTGGCAGGAGGGTGTGCTGCAGTGTGTGGGGTGGGGTGCACTGAGGCAGGCACAGAGGAGAGGTGGTGAGGACGATGTCTGGAAAGGAGTCTGTCCTGGGCCCCCTGTTCCTTGTGGCATGGCAGCTGTGGCTGGCTTTGGGTTACTGGCTAACCTGTGTTGGAGCCCCACCCTGAGGCACTCCCAGTCTCATCGGGAGGCCTCATGAGCGAGGAGAGACTTCTGTCACCAAATGCAGGAGCAGGTAAGAAGGGGTAGGGTAGGTTGGGTGGCCACACCTGAGAGTGACTCCCATGAACAAAGCCTCGAGCCTTGAGCCAGGCAGGCCCGTTTGGGAAACCCTAAGTAGGTCAAAATGACTAGAGCCACTGCAGTGTGCAAGGCGGCAGGATGATGATGCCAGAGCACAGGCAGCAGCCACATCAGGCCGTCCTCATGGCCCAGAGCATGATTGACCCCAAGGGCAATGGGGAGCACAGAGGGTTATGAGCAGGAGAGGTGCAAAACTGATTTCTGTCCCTATGATGCCTCCCGGGCTGCTGTGCAGAGAATGGCAGAGGGGAGGGCAGCAGGCTGCGGAGGGAGAAGTAGTGGGTACAGGGCTGTGCAGCAGGGAGGGCATCGGCCTGGCAGGGGTGGACTAGGGTGTGTGGTCGGGAGAGCCCCACAGGGATCAGTTCGGGAATGCGATTGGTAACCAGTGGTCTTGTCACAGCGAAGCTTCCTGAGGAGAGCACCACCTGGGAAAGTGTCACAAGGCTGGGGCTGGCCTGAGTGCAGGACCCTGCTCCAGGCAGGAGCAGAAGGAGTAGGGGCACAGAGTCCCCCAGAACCCCTGGTGCCCAAGGCTAGCTAGGCCTGAACCGGCAGGTGGTGCCCTTAAAATCCTGGCCTCATTGCTGACTCTCTGGCTAGGTGACACCAAATAGGTTGCCAGAAGGGGCTCACCTCCAGGATCACACAGACGGGGGCTCTGGTTTTGTGCCCTCTTGCCTCTCTCGGGCTGCAGTGCTTTTCCCACATCACTCTGGGCTGCCCTGGCCTCACAGTGGCCTGGTCCCAGGCGCCCTCCCTGGGCCTGTGCTGGGACTGGCCATGCCAAGTGTCTGCCTACCGTGCTGCACAGACAGGCTGTGACTTGCCTCTGCCGCCTCAAAGCAGCCATGTGCTCATAAATGCCTAGCCAGTGGCTGTCTGGAAAGTACATGTGAGCGTGTACACGTATGTAGGTGTGCCTGGCCCCCGTGGATACACACACACGTTTGTTATAAATTGTACTCATATAAAGGATGTGAGCATACATTTTATAAATAATGAAATCCACAATGTGTACAATAAAATGTACGATGTGTTTTTCATTGTGAGTCCCACACGGCCAGCTGTTCTCACAAATGCCTTTGTTGACTTGTGCCTGGACCCCGTGTGTGGTAGCAGCGCGTGGGCCAGGGTGCTTCACGGGTCAATGTCAGGGATACCTTTGTTTATCTTAATGAGTAAGACCAAAGTGAAAGAACAGAGATGAACAACTTCTTTGCTGAATTGGATAATAGTTTTCAAATACTAGAAAAGTCTTTTTTTTTTTTTTTTGCTATTAACAACACATGGCCACAGACACACATTCTTAAGTGTGATCTGCGTTAGTAACATTTTCCCCATTTCTTTAAGTTTAGGCAATCGACAAAAATAGTAGTGAGTTAAGCCCTGGTGTGCCAGCTCCAAGCCACCACCATGACGATGTGATGAATTTTGAGCATCTCCTTTGTTTTTAATATTTCATTTGCCAGTTTTTATAATTTAATAATGATGGTATTTAATAATTAGTTCTCAAAATTCCTGAGAATTTATCATCTATTAGAATGGCAAGTGTCGGTGGGGCTGTGGAAGACAAAAATGCTCTTTCATTCTGTGGGAAGGTAAAATGGTGCAGCCACTTGGAAAAACAGTTGGGCAGTGTCTCACAATGTCACATGTGCGCCCACCAGATGGCCCAGCCAGTTCACGCCTAGGCCTAGGTATTTACCCAAGAGAAAGGAATGCGTGTCCACGGTGGCTATATTCCTAATAGCCGTGGGGCATCCACACCATGGAATGCCACTCGACAAGAAACAAGTGAGCTCTTGACATCCACAAGGGTTTGATGGGACTGAACGAAAGGGCCCAGATCCCAAAGAGCTGCGACTTGTCCTACGAGCCAGCTCCACTGCTCCAGCTCGTCTCTGGCCAGCCGCCCACCCCTGGTCAAACTGTGCCACTGACTAATCAGCCACATCAGGATTCGAGGGATGTCTGCCAATGGGAACATGGCTGTGATCACAGGAGTGTACCTGGGGACACATGACGTGAGCCAATTGAAAATGGAATTATTCATGGAGAGAGACAAAAACCAAAATAAAAGGCCGTAAGCACTTCTGGCTCATCTTTGTGCGGAAGACAATGTGAAGGGGACAAGGAGTCTGAGCCTGGCTGTGCAAAAGCCCCACACTTTGTTCCCAGGAAACAACGGCCCCAGCATCGTGGGGATCCTGCTTCCCTGAAGCTCAGCTTGTAAGCACCTCCCCAACAGCTGTAACCCTATATTCACACTCACACACTCACACTCACACACTCCCCCATACTCACACACACTCACACGCCCTCATACTCTCACACACATTCTCACAATCCCTCACACTCCAACACACACTCTCACACTCCCTCACACTCACACACACTCACACACTCACATATTCGCTCACATTCTCACACACACTCTCACACTAACACACTCCCTCACACTCTCACACTCCCTCACACTCACACACTCCCTCACACTCTCTCACTCAAACACTCCCTCACACTCTCACACTCTCACACTCCCTCACACTCGCACACTCACACACTCCCTCTCACTCTCACACTCACACACTCCCTCTCACTCTCACACTCACACTCCCTCACACTCTCACACTCACGCACTCCCTCACACTCTCACAAACACACACTCCATCACAATCTCACACTCAAGCTCGGAAGAGCGTCGTGTCGGGCAAGAGAG
>CAUYPO010019548.1:0-10099 GCA_963574435.1 Cheirogaleus major
ATCCTCCTGCCTCAGCCTCCCGAGTAGCTGGGACTACAGGCATGCACCACCATGCCCGGCTAATTTTTTCTATATATTTTTAGTTGGCCAATTTTAATTTCTTTCTATTCTCAGTAGAGACGGGGTCTCCCTCTTGCTCAGGCTGGTTTCGAACTCCTGACCTTGAGCGATCCTCCCACCTCTGCCTCCCAGAGTGCTAGGATTACAGGTGTGAGCCACCGGGCCTGGCCAAATTCTCACAACATATTCTTGATCTAATGACAAGGTTTCACGCACCTGCAGCAACCAGACCATCACTTACCCCAAGTACTTAAGTATTTGCAGTGTCTGCTGAATTTAAAAACAAGGGAAGGAAAATTTATTTTCATACACCCTTAGTTTGAAATAAAGACACACAGAAACATTATGGAAGGAAAAGATAAAGATTTTGTAAAGCTTATGTTAGAGAAAAGTGATAACTTGCTATTAAAATTTAAAAACATATAATATATGGCCTCTGCTCAGTTGGGTTGCCTGGTGGGCCTTTTGGGTAAAACCCTCTTTATACTGTAACTCAATGTGTCAAAGCTCAGTTATTAGATGGGCAAAATTGTTTTTGTTTTTGTTTTTATTTTTTATTTTGAGACAGAGTCTCACTCTGTTGCCCCAGCTAGAGTGCCGTGGCGTCAGCCTAGCTCACAGCAACCTCAAACTCCTTGACTCAGGCGATCCTCCTGCCTCAGCCTCCCGAGTAGCTGGGACTACAGGCACGTGCCACCATGCCCAGCTAATTTTTTCTATATATTTTCAGTTATCTGACTAATTTCTTTCTATTTTTTAGTAGACACGGGGTCTCTCTCTTGCTCAGGCTGATTTTGAACTCCTGACCTTGAGCGATCCTCCCGTCTCGGCCTCCCAGGGTGCTAGGATTACAGGCGTGAGCCACCGCGCCGGGCCAAAATTGTTTTTAAATGATAAAACCCACTAGGGGCAAAAGTCTGGGGAAATGAACCATTTCATATATTGTTGGCTGGAGGGTGAATTGGTACAACTTCTGGGAAGCAATTATACAATATCTATCCCAAGTCTATGTGAACAACCTACATGAACCCGAATTCTCACTTCTGTCCTGTATAAACACTAGTAAAAGTAAAAACATGTGTATAAAAATGTTCATTGTGGCACTGTTTGTAATAAAGTTTAAAAAGAACTTAAAACTTCACTAAGGAAATGGTGGAGGAGGCCATGGTTACGGCGCACTGGCTGTGGGCCCCAGCGCTGCTCTAGGCGCTTTATCTGCGTTAATTCATTTAATCCTCACAGCAAGCATTTTATCACAAAGCAAATTACAGATGGAGAAACTAAGAAACAGAGAAGTGTGGGATGCTTTGAAGTAAATTATTTCTCTTTCACATTCTATAAATGTACCTCTTGTTTTTCAGCCTTATCTTGATTTTCACTCAAAAATTTCCTACAATCAGGTTTTATTTTGTCTTAGTTTCTCCCCAAATCTAATCTAACAGCAGCCCGTGAAAGTAGAGGGCAGGAAGCCAACATGGACGGGCACCTACCATGTAGCAGGTACTGTGTTGGGTGCTCTTCCTACATTTTATCGCTTAATTCTCCTAACAACACTGCAGGTCAGGTCCTATGACTCTCATCTCCCCAGTGAAAGAATGGATTCAGAGAGGTTAAAAGCGAGCCTCAGTTCGTGCCACCTGTAAGTGACAGAGCTGGAGTCTGACCCTGTGCCTGTCTGGCTCCAAAGTCTACACTCTTTCCAACAACCCACACTTCTCAAAAAATGTATTTATATTTCTCATGTTTCTATCACTTGCTATCTAGATCTTTCCATAGTAAATGCTTAGAATTTAAAGAACAATGAAGTCCAGTGTGCAAATGTTAATTTAACCCCACCGACTTTTCCTAGACTTGTGTTTAGGATCGAAACAGAAAGTTGAGAAGTTTTCCAAACTTGAGGACTTTCCTCTTTTTTTTTTTTTTTTAGACAGAGTCTCACTCTGTTGCCCTGGCTAGAGTGCCGTGGCGTCAGCCTCGCTCACAGCAACCTCAAACTCCTGGGCTCAAGCAATCCTCCTGCCTCAGCCTCCAGAGTAGCTGGGACTACAGGCATGTGCCACCATACCTGGATATTTTCTATGTATATTTTTGGTTGGCTGTTGCCACGGCAAGCTAGCCCAGGGAAAACATTTACACTATGTCTAAAAAAAAAAAAAAAAAAAAAGAGGCCGAGCAGAAGACATTTGAACTTTTACTCATTCTGATGTATTTGAGGGTAAATATGTTCTAGGAAGAATCAAAATCTCTAGGTTTTATAAATTTCACATTTATACATAACAAAACTTTATACAACTGTAAATTGTCAGAGATACAGCCTTAGATCCTGGCTGAATTATCAGTTCTTTTCAAATAATAATTTAATATTATAATCTAACATTTTCACATAATAATTTTCACATAATAATTAGACACTTGTAAAATACCACTATATTTCATGGCTTCTAAGACACTGATGTGCCATTATTTAATGTATCAGTAAGAAAGAAACATCCTTGTAAATTCAAATATGACAGGGTTTTCTTAGGACTTTGTAAAATGCATTCTAATTTCAAAGATGTTAAAATGTGGATAAATGTGTCTTGGAAATGATGAAATAAGATTTTTTTTTTTTTACTTCAGTAATTAATTCTAAGAATTGGTCACATGTCATGGTTCCTACATAGCCAACTATGTGAACTGAGAGGATTGAGCTACACACAAGAATTTTATTTGTGGTAAAAATGTAAATTTTAAACACCCATTTTTCCCATTGCAGTAAGTTTATTAATTAGCAAAGACTTAAAGAAAATATAAATGATTTAATGACCAAACATAGTCTTCCATGGCCACTCTTCTTTTAAAAAATAGCTAACTGGCAAATGAATGCATAAGTGTAACTTAAACTTCTCCTACCAAGCAACAGCCACACAAAAGCAACCAGGCAAGGTGGAAACCAGTTCCTCTGACTTCCTAGTGGTTGTCTGTGTGTATCCCTTTGTTTATTGCATCTAGTGCATAATTAATGTGCCTGGATTATCTATTTACAGGGATCAGTCAAGGCATGCATAAAGAAAAACACTTAATAGCATAAAAAACTTATAAAATCTTTTCTTTTAACAAGTTAAAAGCTATGAATTCTGGATATACTTTAAAAGTAAATCAATTTTTGAATTTGTTATTCGATATAAAAATAGAAAAGGAAAAAAAATAACAGACTCTTTAGAAGTGGCTCAGTAAAATGCTCTATCATCTTTCCTTAATCTACAATTTGGAACAAGAAAGGCAAAAAAGATTAAACATAACCTAAAAATAATGATTCGGTTTCAAAATTGAATCAGAACAACACTGATTCAATAAAACAGAACAAAAATGCACCCAACTTCTGGTCAGTGTTACCAATCGTCAGCTATGGACCTCTGTGAATTATGACAAAGTGAACAATCCACTTTCTGATGATGCAGAGTGGCGTGGATGTATGCAGAGTACATGATGGGACTATCTATGATCTGCAATGTAAAAACATCAATCAATACAAGTGAGGTTCTCCTGTTCCACTCATCCCATGTGACAGCTGACCATATCCTTATAACAGCTAAATGCTCACTTGTCGTATGATCAAGTGATTGACAGTAGAAATGGCTCCAAGTAACAAACCCCGACAGCTGAAATAAGTTGAACTATTATTTATTTATTGCTGCTTAACGTGAGCCTCAGAAATAGGACAAAATCCTACTAACTGGAAAATTAATTTTGTCTTTAGTTCCAACTATTTATATACTTTTTTGTTTAAGGTGGTTGATTATAAGCTCCAGGCCTCTGTGATGTGGCCCCTGCCTACCTCTCTTCCCTGCTGCCCTGAGCTTACTCACCACCACAAGTCATACTGAGGACTTCGGAGTTTCAAGGGCGTTTTTCTTGGTTCCATCTGTACATGTACTGCTCCCCCCTCTGGCGGAGACAGTAAGAAATACCACCCCGTAGGGTCCTCTTCTCTCTGCCCCCCCATCTTTATTCTGCAGAATATATTAACAGATAATGTCTGCTAAGTATATGATGTGTTGCTACACCCTTAAATTCATTATTATTATTATTTTTTTTAAATCTTGCCTCTTTCGTCTAAAAGTAAAAGCATCTCCACATGCCCCAAGCTTTAAAAGTAACTAATATGTCAATTTTTTTAAAAAAGCACACCCAACTGCAAACAATTTACAGGAGTTGTCTTAAGTTTTATGTTCAATCATTCCATAGGTTTACTCCAATGTACCTTTAGGACTTACTGATAAATAACTCTGGATCCTGCCATCTCCTTTTGGTGCCTATTTTAATATTTCCTCTATTTTGAACTCAAACCCAGTCAGGTGCAGAGCAGGTCAGGAGAGACAGTACTTTACCTGGAGCTTGGACCCTGAACATGTGTCGACATAACCCTTTCCTGCTAACGGCCTTCCCAACTCATCCTTCACCCTCCTCTCCCTAGAAGTCTGATCTCAGTTCCTTGACTTGGAACCTGGGAGCCTTGGCAACCCTGACCTAAACATCAATTCAAATCAACATCTTCAAAGTAAAACTTGGCTACCTATTAAATTGCATTCTTTTCTCATTTGAGTCTGTAAAATGAGAATAGCTGTTTTTCCTATTAATTAAATAAGTACTTCCAGTTTATGGTGAAAAGCATTGCAAATTATTGTTAAGGTGTTAGATTTTATGGGACTGGAGGAGATAATGTGTCTATTCTTGGTCAGCCAGATCTTTAAAAGAGTTGAATTGAATGTCCAGCAATACTATAAATGAACTAAATCAAGAAGTTCGTGTTGCTAAGTGACATGGTTGAACTGTCTGTTCACTATCTCTGACTGTACATTATATTCTCCTAAATGAAAATGTGTGGGCTGGGTGTGGTGGCTCACGCCTGTAATCCTAGCACTCTGGGAGGCTGAGGCGGGTGAATCGCTCAAGGTCAGGAGTTTGAGACCAGCCTGAGCAAGATCGAGACCCCCATCTCTACTAAAAATAGAAAGAAATTAATTGGCCAACTAAAAATATATAGAAAAAATTAGCCAGGCATGGTGGCGCGTGCCTGTAGTCCCAGCTACTCAGGAGGCTGAGGCAGGAGGATCGCTTAAGCCCAGGAGTTTGAGGTTGCTGTGAGCTAGGCTGACGCCACGGCACTCTAGCACGGGCAACAGAGTGAGACTCTGTCTCGAAGAAAAGAAAAGAAGAAAAGAAAAGAAAGAAAAGGTGTGATTGTCTACCATGGTACTAAATTGTACCAGGTTTTTTAATGCCAGCATGAACCTCTTTGAGAAATGGAAAACACACTTATTTCTGAATGAATTTTTTAGAACAGGTAATGTGAACAGTAATTTTCCTTGCCGCAAACCCAGTTAAGTAATAATTTCTAGCCCATCTCAAATTTCTAACAAGAATTTAATGTGGTCATTTAATCACTCACATATCCAGGCACTCTGACCCTATGGTGTATAAATGCTGGGCTTGCATTTCATTGCAATGTCGGCTGCTTGGCCTGAAAAGTCAATGAATTAAACACAATGCAGGTAGCTCATGCATGTTATTTACCATTTCATGGTGCATGAGTTCAGTGGAAGGAGAAGAAAGCAACAAACACAAAGAAAGAAAGGCCACTTTATGTTGCTGGCCTAGACAGGCAGATCAGAACATTGATTCTGGAGTTCCCCTAGCAGCACGTGATGATAAACGATGATGTACTAGCTGAAGCTCCAGCCTACAGCAGCCACTGTATGATCATGAGGCAACTAGCAAGAGAAAAAGGCCAAGAGGATCTCTGAGACATTGTCTCCCTATCAGCCAGTTCTTGGGCTCTATATTGCTGGTTATGTGACACAATTAAGTCTGTTTAGACTGTCATTGTCAAGATGTTCTCTTGTAACCAAATGCATCCCTACCTGATAGAGAATTCTGCACAAGCCCAGTGAGCAATTTCAGCTCTTTCAACTGCCAATATAGTTTGCTGCACTGATATAGTTATTCACTATTACCTAAAAATTCTGCATCTGCATCTCTGTATGCAGACAACGGGAGCAGCCTGATCCAGGAGGAACCCATATATAGTAATGGAGCTTCCTAAAGTGACTCTTGGGGCCTTAAACCTTTACTCAGCTAGCTGCCAGTTGTCAGCTGAATACATAAAAATCTGTGATTTCTTGAACTTCAAATTCTAATGGGTACTTAAAAATGGGTTTATTGGCACAGCCCTCTGCCAGCGGGGTCCTAAGAGATGAGGTGACTTTAGGATTTAAAGAGAGACTGGGAAGGAAGGGGCAGGGAGGGCTCTGTCCTACACCATGGATTCCCCCATCCACTGGGAAGAGTATTCCTGCCAGAGGATGTGAGAATAAAAGGCCTGGAGAGGCCAGACAGGCAGGGGTGGGCGGGGAGGGAGGACATCTGAACAGCTGAGGCTCCACTAAGTTATCCTGAAACACTGCACAAAATCTCTAGCAGCTCTGACAATCACCACTGGTCCTGGCTCACCCTCTGGTGGCCACTTCCAGAGAGCACCTTTGTGTTGATGTTTGCCCCCAGCCCCTGCCACCCTTTGTGGGCTCCTGCTTCCAATTTTTGGACATAAGATAGACCTTGTCACCTTTGCCCAGTACCTGGCATCTTGGGGCTTGAGTCCACCTGCCCGACCCTAATTTGCCTTTCCACGAAGCCAAAACCCAGTTCACAACGACAGGTTAAGAGAGGTACCAGCTCAGACCCAAGACTCCTCAGTGCCCGTGACTTCTGGTACACCCACTGCAGGAGGCAAATTCTCTGGGGGAACTGAAGTGAATGCAGGGGAGAGTTCTCACCCTCGATGTTGCCAACTGGTGGCCTCTAGGCCTGTGGGAGGCAGAATGTCCCCACCCCCAAGGATGCACATGTCCTAATCCCTGGATGCTGTGGATGTGTAACCCAACATGGCAAAAAAGACTTTGCAGATGTGATCAAGTTAAGGACCTCGAGATGAGGAGATGATCCCGGACTGTCCAGGTGAGCCCGACGTAGCCACAGGCATCCTTAAGGGAAAGGAGGAAGCAGGGAGCAAGGGAGAGGGGAAGGCGAGGTGCTGCTGGCTTAGAATATGCAGGAAGTGGGTTCATGAGCCAAGGAATGAGGCAGCCTCCAGAGCATGGAGAAGGCACGGAAGCAAGTTCCCCCAGAGCCTCCAGGAGGGCAGCTCCGCCGACATCTGGATTTTAGCCCAGGGGGACCCACTCTGGACTTCTGACCTCCATAATAGTATGGTAATAAATCTGCATTGTTTTAAGCCACTAAGTTTATGGCAATTTATTACAGCAGCAATGGGAAGTGAATACAGGGCTAGATCCAGCCCACGGATGTGTCGTGTTGGACCTACACAAGGTGTTCTGAAAATCTGAAAGTGTCACCTATGAGTCCAGATTTCTAGCTTCGCTTAGGGGTAGAAAACAACAACAAGATCTGGCAAGAATTCTCAGTATTTTTCGGTGACAGAAATCAGTTGGAGCTGGGCAGAGGCTGCCCTCTTCAGGCGGGCAGGGGCCCTGCAGTATCCCACCATCCTCACCTGCTTTGTTTCCTCGATTTACCAGCCTGGCAGCTTTAGCACAGGGAGAAGGATTAAAAGTTCATAACTTTAATATAATATTCATTATAACGTTTATGACAACACACCCTCAGTATCTGCATGCACGCTGAGGCCTTCATACCTCGGAGAGTTTACCTGCAAAAGGTGGTCCCAGCAATGCAGAGATGCCATTAGCACAGATGATGATGCCGTAAGCGTTGGCCAGGTGCTCGATGCCAACCAAGTCTTCAGTCACGACAGGCATTAGGGAGAAATAACCGCTGGAAAAGCCTATCAGAGCACAGATGACGGCCAGGCCGGCATACGTGTGCATCAGCGGCAGAATAAAAATGCTGACGACCAGGGTGAAGTTGGCCATCAGGAAGACATTCCAAATGCTGATGCAAGGTAAGTCGGCCACGACGCCCAGGATCACTTTTCCAAAGATGTGGACTATCGCAATGATTGAAGTCAGAGGGAAAACATCGTTCTGCTCCGACAAATTATACAAATTGACTATTTCCGGGAGGTGAATAAAGGGGATGACAAAGCTGCTGTATGCAAACAAAGCCCAGAAAATAAAGGCTACAAACATTCGATTGGTGAAGAGCGAGGCCGTCCCGAAATAGCCGGAGTACCAGTCCGAGAGGCCCTTCCTGACCCTCAAGGTCAGTTGGCTGACGGTCTTCAGAACCCGCAGGGCGCACAGGTTCTTCCTGGGGAGGGCCTGATCCGGGCACTCTTGGCCTTGCAGGTCACAAAGGGTGTCCGCGTTCCCGAGCCCGCCGTCCCTGTCTTCCGTCCTGCCCAGCTGCCCGTCTGACTTCACAGATTCAGCGGAGAGCTCCGGGAGGACTCGCGGGTCTTTCCCGCCTGGGTTGTTTCCGCCTTTCTGAGGGGAGAGGGGCCTCATGAGCGCCCCACAGACACACAGGTTCAAGGAAACAGCACCTTGGATGAACATCGCGTTCCGCCACCCGTACTCCGCGCACAGGTACTTCAGCAGCGCGGTCATCAGGAACGTACCAAATCCTGTCCCCGTGGTGCTGAGGCCCTGGGCCAGGGCTCGTCTCTTCTGGAAATACTTCCCCACCATGACCACCGCCGGCAGGTAGGCCATCCCGCTGCCAAGGCCTGCGCGGGTTGAGAGGGGAAAAGGCAACAGTACAACGTCAATGGCCAGAACCAGCATTAGCAGCATTTGAAGATCCTCTGCATTCCCTTCCATTAGTGTCTATGTATACCTTTTCTTTCTACAAAGAAATAATAGTGATTTTAGAAAGCAGCACTGAGGATAAGAACCAGGAGGGACTGTCCACAGAGCGGGTGTCTAGCCCATCATTTCCCCCAACAGGCTTTGCAGCACAGGTGCCTGCAATAACAAAATGAAGCCACATTCCCAGAATATGAGCTCCATGCAGGCAGGACTGTGTCTGTATTCTCCCCACTGGTACGCCCAGGACTGCCCGGAACACACAGTATGTGCTTAGGGATTTGCTGAAACAAAATGAATGGCTTCTCTGAGGGCCTCTGTTTTCTCAGGCCTCTGCTAATTGCACCAAGAATCCAGGAAAGCACATGGACCAGGGCATGAAGAGCAACTGCAGGTATTTGCAGAAGCCTCAGGAATGGGCTGATTTGGTCACAAATTAATTGAAAGAATAAAAGGAATTATAATGTCCTCATAAATAGACATAGCTACTAGATGTCAACACCACACAAAACTTATTGTATCACTGATTTTTAATTGTATTCAAACAATTAAAACAGGGATAGTTTACTATTTACATTGACAAAAACAAAATGCTGGTCGAGGGAGGCTGGGTGTGTGTTCATGGCAGGGAGAGTCTGGGAACTCTATACTTGACACCCAATTTTGCTGTGAACCTAAAATTTCTCTTTAAAAAATGAAATCTATTAATAAAATACTGGGGGGAGGTTGTGTTCCAGGTACAGGCATGGGGAAACCACAAGTCCCACTTGGGATGCTCGCGGGCCCCCACGTGGTCCCAACAAGCAATATCTCTGACGTAGGGGAGCAGCATGGTAGTGTGCAAGAGGCTTTGCCCAGCGTCGCTCTCCCAAGCTGAAGCCTTCCTAGTTCAGCATCACTTAAGTTTCAGAATTGTTTGAATTTGGAAGGAGACCAGAGCAATCATACATACAAATGCAATAGTAACTACCACGCACTGAGTGCCAATGACGTGCCCCTTGCTTTATCTGATTTAGTTTTCACAATAACCCCCCAAAGTAACTGAGGTTACCCCCATTTCAGAGAAGGGGGTATTGAACTTCATGGAGGTTCAAGACCCTGCAGCAGGTAATTGGAGAACCCAGGTTGGAATTCAGATCCAGCTGGAGCACCTGAAGCCTTTCCTCCACCCACACTGTTTCTCACCCTGCCCTACTCACCTGTGCCTCTCACCCCCTCCTCCCGCTAAGCGCTGTGCTCCACCTCAGTAGGCTGTGTGCCTCATTTCCCTCAGA